>JAUMHP010000079.1:6234265-6252625 GCA_032361065.1 Enteromius trimaculatus | reverse complement strand
CCCCAAATTCACGCCATTGGGTGAGCTGTTGCTATGCCTGGCTGGAAATATAAACAAACAACGTTTTAATAGAACCACCAAGCAAGTGTTTACTCTCTTAACTCACTTTAGGGAAATCAAACTACAAGCGTCTTATAGTCATCTATGCGAATGCTTGAAGATTATTTTATATTTTAAAGTCTTTGTTAATCAAGTTGGAAAGTTACTCGTTCACCTGATGAGTATCTTGCCATAAAGATGATGTTATGAACAGACTAATGAAGTAAAAACAACAGGTAATGCGTATGTTATATTCATCTCCAATTAACCGCCGCTGAAATATGGACCGCAGCAGAAGCGTGGGCGTAATTGCTGACTTCCGAGAAAGAGAGGAAGCCAGACGCTAATGAAGCTAATGGCACTTTGGAGAGAAATTATCAGCTGACATGGATGTTCCATTACAGAGCTGATGAAGTTTAGATTACATTATCATCGCTGGTTGTCTTCGTCACAGCGCTGGGTGAACAAGAGTTGAATGTGTGTCTGAGTGTGGAAAATTAACGTCTGTCTCCATCTGTTGTCATTTAAAGGGCAATCCGAGTAGGGAATTCTCCTATTGGCCAAAAGTGAGCCTGTCAATAAAGTTGATTATAATGGGCAGTGTTTGGGAGGAACTAACTAAACTCAGCAAAGTTGTTAATTACATTTTCAGATGCGTAAATGGATAAAATTGGATTTCGAAAAGAGGGTTCTATGTGACCGGAGGGGAGGGGCTAAAAACTAAGAGGGCTTGATAATGAGAACTTGTTTCAGGGGGCGGAGCAAGTTGTTTTGTTTTGGGAACGAAGTTAAGAATGGACAAATACAAAAAAATGAGTCTTTGTGAGTATCCTTGCAAACAGTTATTAGTAAATGTTAAAAAAGTCACATTTTTAATAATAAAATTGCAATACATCATATACAGTAATACCAGGAAAGTAAATAGGCTCAATTAAGATTTCATACTGGTTTTCGGAGTCTTCCAACGGAGACGATTATATGATTTGAGCTACCCTGCACAGAATCCTTTTGTATAAAAAGTACTGTAACAAAATTTTCCTGTCAGATATTTTTCTTAAGCCTGCAACTGTTAATAGTCCAACCATAGTTTTATTGCACTGCTAGACATGGTTTTAGCTATGAGGTGTCTCAATACACTCTCGGGTACTGTAGTGTGCTTTGCAGGAAACCCTTTCTAGAGCTGTCCCATTGCCAAAATCAAGTGCACTACCAACATTCACTTCCAAGAAATTCCAGGAATGCACACCATAAAACTTTAACATAATCTGCTAATAATACAGATAAATAAAACAAACACATCAGAAAGATACCTCTCATGGTGTTTTTAGCAGTAGTCTTGATAAAAAGCTTCGCTGGTTGGGTTATTAATTTGAGGCCCATGCTGGTGCTCAAAATCATGTTCACTGTAAACTATAATAATATAGACGTTCAGCCATGTGATACTGACAATCAGTTCACATGAAGCTATATTAAATAATATCTATTCCCTTTGTCTGTGTTCTGTCCATTTCTTCTTCTCTGGAAAATGACATGGAATGGAGTGTTCCTGAGAGTCGTAGCCAGTCGATGCATTGTTCATTTCTTTTACAGGTCTGCTGCAGCTGTGCTGGAATCCTCCGTTGTGTCAACTCCTGCCAGGACTCTGGAGACCGCCGCTCTGATCTGCTCCTGTTCGGAGCCGTTGAACCCACAGATTTCACTTCCATGCTTCCAGCACATGAGCTCTCTAGAGAGGGTCTTGGCTAATTGCTCTTGCACTTTTTACCCTCAACCTGACACACATTAACACCAGAGTTTGTGTTTAAATGAAGAAATGAAGTCAGAATGCCTTTTTTAAATTCAGATTAAACAAAGGAATTTGCAAACAGGATGCAGAATGTGAATTTACGGCAGCAGGATCAAAAGTACAAAGAAATGTCATATAATGATAAGAAAACAAACCAAGGGCAAACTAAATTATATTTACCAACACACATCCTGTCCAAACCTCCTGTCTAAAAAAAAATAAAGTTATTAAATGACATCCCTGAAATACTAAAACTAGATTAACTAAACTAAACAGACAAATTAATAATAAATGAAAATCAAAAGTAAATTAAAACTACAGAACTATAAAGCTGAGACTGTTCAATTAGTAAAAAAATGTATAATAAAACACTATATGCAATTTTTAAATAATACTAGTTTCTAACAAAGCATATTAAATTAGGCAGTCCTAAAATGCTAAAATCAAAATGTAGAAATAAAACTGACAACAATAGAGTGAAAACTATGGAAGCCAATTTCCGCCACTTAATAAAAACAAAAAAAGGTTATTGCGACTTTTTATCTCATAATTCGGACTTTTTTTCTCAGAATTGCGAGTTTCTGAGAATTCTGAGAAAAAAGTCAGAATTGCGAGTTTGTATCACACAATTGTGAGTTATAAAGTCAGAATTCTGAGAAATAAATTCTGGCTTGATAACTCGCAATATCTCGCAACTGTGACTTTATAACTCGTAATTCTGACTTTATAACTTGCAATTGCAAATTTATATCTCAAAACTCTGCAGAAATAAGTCAGAGTTGCGAATTTGTATCATGCAAATCTGAAAAAAGTCTGAATTGTGAGATTAAAACGTCGCAGTAACCTTTTTTTTTTTTACTTTTTTACTTAATGGGCTTCCATAGTAAACTAACAAAAACTGACAGTTAAACTAAAATGATTAATTATAAATAGAATATAAACAAAAACTATAATAACTGGTGTAGTGCTGCGCAAATCACAGCCTGCTTGTCAAAGTCTTTCAGACAGCGTTGTACGAGAGGTAACGTCAGTCTGCATTTTTCACTCAAAACACAAAGAACGTTTCATGAGCCACGGTGATAAAATTAACTTCCTGATATCCAAAGCAGGGAATGGTCACAGACATCAGCCTTGACGTAGCTCAACACAAAAGCACTTATCCCCCCGATGTAGACGAATGATGTTGATCTTGGCATCCACTGCGGTGGATAGTTTGGTTGTGAAATCACAATGTGGTAAAATACAACCAACACCCCCCACCCCCCTCACACAAGCGTACTGATGTAATGCTTGTCTCAGAGCTACCGGTCGGCGTGTTTTCTTTAGCTGCAATTTATGGCGACCTCGCAGAGGTCACAGCGCAGGAAGTTTTATTGACACTAACCGAGGCAGCTGCTGGTGACCGAGAGCCTTGGAGGGGCAGAAGGTTGAGTTTGTAAAACGCTTCTTAACAAGGGTTGAAAATTCGCACAAGCCAAATCAGGAAACAATTTGGGGCTTTAACCGACTCTCAGGTAGGTCAAGAGGAGCCCTGCGCTGCCTGTCAGCCTGACTGAATCCAGATGGAATGGTGACCACAGAGGTCTGGTTTGAGTTGGCCTGGCTCTATCGCAACCCTCAGGCTGCACTGAGACGTAAGGCCCCGAGACCGCCCGACTGCAGGCCGGCCACAGACCAAAGACTTTCAACACCTTCTGTGACGGTGCATTGGATTTGTCACAAGGGATTTTTAAGGAGAAGGCAAAGTGCAGTTCGGAGGTGAATGAACCCGACTGGTGCTGATTTTAGTGCTCAAGGCGAGATAAACAAACATTAACTATCAAAAAAAAAGCTACATCGTCTCTTTTGTAACCCTTTTGTATGCAAGCCTATTTCTGGCTTAGATTAAAGTAAAGAAATAATAAAAATAATTGCTATTGCATTTCTCCAAATTCTGTCTTTTTCCTTTTTTTTTGTCCCCATAATTGCAACTTTATTTCTTATTTATTTGACATATTTCACTTCATATTTTTATACAAGTATTACGTTCTGCAACACATAATTGTTACATTTCCTCTAGCTGTGACAATTTCACATTATCACAAAATTATATCTTAGAAACTGTGAATACACCTCAAAAAATGACACTTTGTTTCTCAGAACTGCAACTGTTTCTCATAATTAATAACTTCCTGAGACTTAATTGTGACATTTCTTGTAAGTGCACATTTTTTCATCTCAGAGATTCTGACTGTATCTCGCAGTGTGATATTTTGCAATTCCAACTTTATAACCTGACTTTTTTATAGATTTGCAGCTGTTATAATTAAAAATTACGACTTTTTGTAACTCATACCGAGATATCTTGGAATTGTGACTATTTCTCGTAAGTGCAGATTTATGTACAGTACAGTAACTCACAATGTGAATTAATGTTTCGCAATTGAGGCAGCTGTTTTGCAACTATTCATTATAATTACTGATAATAACTGAAATATCTTATAATTTGCGACTATTTCAGAGTCAGAATCAGAAAGAGCTTTATTGCCAAGTAAGTTTGCACATACAAGGAATTTGTTTTGGTGTCACAGCTTCCAGTACACAGAGACAACAACAACACAAAAAAATAATAAAACAAAAAACAATAATAAAAAATAAATTGTATGTACAGGTGTGCTATAGATAAAATCCAATTCGTTTTCCATTTCTAGAAATCTATTTCTCATTATTGCAAATTAAGGCAATTGTTTTGTATATATTTATTATGATTACGACTTTTTGTAACTCATTATTGTGGCATTTTTATAATTGCGACAATTTCTTGTAATTGCAGATTTATATCTCAGAGATTACGGCTATTATACAGTAACTTACAATGTTAATTAACATTTCACAAATTAAGGTTTTCCATAGATTTGCAACTATTTACTTTATTTGTATGCTTATATTTTCTTACTTATAATTGTGACTATTTCTCACAGATTTTGGCTTTATACAGTATAATCTCACAAACATTTTGCTCAAACTGCAACTATTTCTCATCATTACAATGTTTTATTTTTTACAGTTGCAATATTTTTTGTAATCGCAACTCTTTCTAAAAACGGCACATTTATATCTCAAAAGCTGTAACTATACTACAACTTTTAATCTCACAACATCAATTTGTTCTTCAGAATTGCGAATATCTGACTTCATGTCTAACGGACAGACACAAAATCTTTTTCCGCTGCTGTATGTTTCGAAGCGAAAGTGCCAGATTGCTATTCTGAATCATACTCTTAACCCCTTTTCATGAGAAAACCCCCCAAAGCAGCAGATGCGGTCAAACCCTCCACAGAATCAGCGAGATCAAAGATTTCCCGCTGTTTTCATCATCGAATGCAGCAGGGCCTCGTCTCTTAAGAGGATTGGTTGAAGTTCGCCAAATGCCAACAGACGCTGGGAGTGGTATATGCACGGAGTTGTGTAAATCACAGCGATGCTTGTGTACAGTAAATACAGGACTAGATTCAGGATTTAGATATGTTAACAGCCACTTCACAATGGCGTAATTCATCTTCGTTTGTCAAACCAACCTTTGTGATGGCAATGGCGCAAGCGTGGCCCCATATTTCAATCAGCTGCTGCTGTCCAAAGCGATAGTCCCTCAGGAGCTCCGTCTCAACAGTCGCCACCTCCGTTTTACTATAAAAGACAGACAAAGAGACAAAAAGCATTGACACGGAGCTCACGACACATGCATGGTGTTAGCTTACCAGTTGGGACGATAAATAAATCATGCTTTATGTTTTGGCATGAATGCTAACAAGTGCCAAGATGGAAACTGGGTGGGTTTGATTACATGGAAACCAAGGACTGCAATACAGCACCTGACATTTATGTGTGTATTCTCAGCACATTGTGTTAGACATGCCATCCATTCCAGGCATGGTGTCTCGCTGCCTAAAGCCTGTTTAGCCACACTAAGAGCTTGTGTTACTGGGAGTTTAATTTGGGCTACGAGGAGCACAACGTAATTGTACAACACGGGCCCTTACTTCACAACTCAAACACGGGGAGCCTTTCGATAATTTACTGTATGGTCGTAACATCAGAGCCCCCTGCTGGAAGCACACAGAACTGCTGTCAAAAAGCTGATACTAAATTACAGCATTAATGCATTATGAATGGACATAAATTAATAAACAACACGGTATATTTAAATCACAGTCAATTTAGATATATCTTATGCTAATAAATGCTTTAAATTTTAATTTAATTTTAATTTAAAAAATATTGCTGTTATTGCTAGTGTTATTATTATTTTTTATTATTATTTAAAAAAAATTCTATATGGTATATTCTTTCTTAGCTGTTTATTATTATATTTTCAACATAAGAAAGCTTATATTATTTTTAGAAGAAAGCCTACAAGCTGCTTATATTTTCAACATAACAAACCGGCCTTAAAAAACCTTTGTGAACTGAAAATTAAATAAAATATAAATATTAAATTAAATAATAACAAACTAAAAATAGAAATGATAAAATTACTTAATAACTAAAATGTCATAAAATAAATAAAAATATTTTTATAAAAGATTACAAAAGAATATAATATGAATAAATAATATGTAAATAAATAATATAACAATATAAAATTTAAATGAAAATAGAAAAATTAAATCTACTTCACAATGTTAATAAATGCTATAGCAGTGCTGTAATACAGTATAAATATAGTATAGTACAGTACAGTAGGACTATAATGTGTTTTAGACACCTTTCTGTCTTGTGCAACTTGTTGATTGTTGTATTTCAACCCGAGGCATTTTTCCAGTATGTTTCCAAGACAACAGGTTCGCTTACATTGCATTTGCTGTCTCTTATTGCTGTAGGCACCACAGTAACAGAACAAAGGACCATTTATGAAAATTATTATGCATTATTGAGTTCTCTCATATGCACGAGGTTCCCTGGATAAATGCGGCATTTTCAATGCAAAACAATTTTCTGCCACTGTCTAGTTCTGACTCTAGCTAAATAAAACTAATAATGAGTTTACTAACAAAAAAGATGAGCTTGCTGTCTGGAATGACTGTGTGTTTTGATATTTTAGATGAATTAAAAAGAAGAGAAACAGTAAAGTCCATATTTATATTTCATAGATAGACAGATGTCGAGTCTGTACCCCATCAGTCATATTTGTGGCACTGGTCAACAGGTCACCAAGTGTTTACTCAGCTCTGATCATTGCCGTAACCCTCAACATGGGGTACTCCAGCTTTCTGGCATTTACCGTCTCCAATAGAGCTCCGCAGCCGTCAAGCCGAGTTTGCAGGGGGAGATTTCCTGGCGTACTGTGACACAGTGATATTTGTAAAGTTCAGCCGAGTCTAGCGCTTTTGATATTTCCGTTCCCATCGACCTATTCAGGGAAGTCCTGACAACCATATATTTTCTAAATTCTCTGAAAGGTTCCAGGGACAAGATAAAGCCCAGAAATCTCAAGCCTCAAACTTGTAATGTTTCCAGTATGCAGAAACAGCTTTCGGCCTGCACATAAAAATCTTACTTCACTGAATATCTCTTGAGCACTAAAACAACTTTGAGGATCAAATTAGGCTTCTTTGTAGTGGATCAGCTGCAGTAGGCAAATCTCACCACCAGGGGACAGCGTGGCTTGTGTTCTCCCAGGATCCAGATCACCCACCAGTCCAAATTACATTACATTAGGTCACTTAACATCTATCAGCTCATATACGGTCTTAGATATAACGGTTTCAAAGGGGGTTTTTGTAGTGAAGCCACTGAAGAACCATTTTATTCTTTAGAATCTTTCAGCTTAATGAAAACAGAATAATGTTTAAAAAAGCTTCTGCACTCTTAAAAAGCAATTTTCCAAAATAAAGGTTCTTCACATGTGTGGCTCGATTACGAATCATATCCATGGAACCTTTCAATTCTTCAAAAAGTTCTTGAGATTTTTTAAATGTTCTTCATACTTAGAAAGTGTTCTTTTAAGAACTGTTTACCCAAGGTTCTTTGAGGGGGAACCCAAAATAGTTTCCCAAAGCTTTCCATTGAATGTTCTTTATAGTGGAAAAATATTCTTTATATTAGATTATTAAAAATGCTATTTTATGGGAGATAAAATATGGAAACCCTTTTTTTAACAATTCACCTTTAAGTAAAAAATAATAATTTTAAATCAACTGTATAAATCTTTTATTTTTAATATATATAAATCTTTTTTATATATATATATAAATCTAAAGAAACTTTTGTGAAATGGAAAGGTTCCAGGTGCGAACCACTGATTTTAAAAAAGAACCTTTATTTTTAATAGCGTACAAGTGTTTTTTTTTTTTCAACAATTCCACAGAAGAGCCATTTTTGGTAACCCAAAGTTTCAGCGAACAGTTCTTAAAGGAACATGCCACTTTTTTTGAAAATATGCTCATTTTCCAACTCCTCTAGAGTTAAACAGCTGAGTTTTACCATTTTTGAATCACTCAGCCAGTCATTGGGTCTGGTGGAGCACTTTTAGCTGTAGCTTAGCATAGATCATTGCAACTGATTAGACTGTTAGCATCTCGCTCAAAAATGACCAACGAGATATTTTTCCTATTTAAAACAGCAAAATTCCTTGATTATTCGGCCTAGAACTCACAACTTTTGATCTTCCATCGGTCTTAGCACACAATGTAACTACAGAAGAGTCAAGTTTTAAATGAAAAATATCAAAACTCTTTGGTCATTTTTGAGCGAGATGCTAACGGTCTAATCAGATTCAATGATCTATGCTAAGCTACAGCTAAAAGTGCTCCTCCATACCCGGAGATGAGCTGAATGATTCAAAAACAGTAAAACTCAACTGTTTAAATCTAGTTAGGTGAGCCTATTTTCAAAAAAAAAGTGGCATATTCCTTTAGAACCATCCACAAACGTAAGAATCCACTATAAAGTCCTTATGTGTAATGGAAAGGTTCCGCGGATCTTAAAGATTCTTCAAAGCAAATCCAACCATCAATGCAAATAAAGAACCTTGATTTTTTTTACAGTGTAAAGCTGATTTGTACCAGAGGCTGTGAAAATGACAACAGGTTCTCGCAGCATTGCTATTCCATAGGGCTATGGCTAATTGTTGTTGATCACCCTTACAGCAAATACACTCATGAATGCACAGTCAAAATGAACAACAGTATCAAGCACCCGCCCCGAGAGTCTTCCTAATTTCCCCACGAGGAGCCGCGCTATCTGTGAGTCGTGAATTGTGCTGATCAGCTGTAATAACAACTCGGCTAATGAGGTTGTTTTCCTCCTGTCCGCTAGCTTGCTCAACACACAGGAGTGTTGAAATGGCTGTGCCTGTTTGCAAGAAGTAACATGGATGTTTGTGTTCAGCATAGCACAAAACGGGGGATACTTCTCAATATCCTTTTGGTGACATTTTCCCTCTTTTTCTTCATTTTCAACCACTGTAATTACCTCAGAACACAACGACAACTAAATAACCACCTCTCTCATTTAAATAAGTGGGCTTGTTTTAGGGGACCAGCCACTTTTGACAAGAATCCGGTTTATAAGACCAATGTTCTCAGTGAGGACCGATTTAACAAAGGAAATGAGTGGGTGAAAACGATATAAAAGAAAAGTAATGACTATGGGAAACAGGAGAGTACACTGCTATTTGCATAACTGCCAAACTTAGCGCACGGCCCCTCCGGGCCCCCAATAATGTGATAGACAGAGGGGTTATAAACGGGGGGTGGATAGCCTTTTCGGCACGGCTGACATCTGTTAATTTATTCGCTACAAAATAATTTTCACACAGTGTCGCATGCACTTTTTAATGGCAGATGATGGATATGCACCCTGGTGTGAACGCTGCCATGAGCATTTACTTGCAATTTAATGTAACATTTAAAAAAATAAATAAATAAAGTAATAATGATAATTATGTAAGTGTCACTTTAAAGTTGTGGTGGCATTTCAATCTTTTTAGAAAAAAAAAAGTTTATTAAACTAATAAATCACACATGAAACCTACCATGTTACATTAATTATATTATTGTTAAAATAAATGTAGAATTAGCTATATATACACATACAATTATTGTATGCATATAATTTTTATTTAAATTTTTATTAATTTATTAAATTAGTACAATGCTATATGTAAAAAATAAAATAAGAATTAATAATGAACAAATTATGTACATTTTATATATTGTGCTGACAAATGATTAATCACATCCAAAATATATATATATATATATTTTTTTTTTACATAATATGTATGTACAGTGGGTACGGAAAGTATTCAGACCCCATAAAAATCTTCATTCTTTGTTATATTGCAGCCATTTGCTAAAATCATTTAAGTTATTCAACACAGCTGGACCCAAATGAAGGTGTAGAACCATCTCAAGGATGATCAGAAGAAATGGACAGCACCTGAGTTAAATATATGAGCGTCCGAGCAAAGGGTCTGAATACTTAGGACCATGTGATATTTTAGTTTTTCTTTTTTAATAAATCTGCAAAAATCTCAACAAATCTGTGTTTTTCTGTCAATATGGGGAGCTGTGTGTACATTAATGAGTGAAAAAATGAAAATGGCTGCATTATAACAAAGATTGAAAAATTGTAATGGGTCTGAATATTTCCCGTACCCACTGTATGTGTACTGTGTATATTTATTATGTATATAGATGCACACACATGCAATATATATTTTAAAAAGATTCATGCATATTTAAATTCTTAAATGTGATGTTATATATAAATATACTTAATATATAAACATAATATATATTTTAAATAATATATTTTAATAACATGCATGCGTTTCTATTCATGTATACATAATAAATATACACAAGCACATATATTACATAAACAAAACTTGTTTTGGATGAGATTAATCAAGACAGATGGTTTAGCAGCAACAATACATATATATAATGTCAAATCTAGCTGTTTTTCAGTTATTATTTATTATTATCAGCCCTGACTGTTTTGATCTAAAAGTAACCGCCAGCATAAACCAATTATAAGACAATTATAGCAATCTCAAGACTGTAATCTCAGTCAACAAGTACAGAGGTTACTTAAACTTAAAAGTTTCAGCTGCCTTGAGTGATTCATGGAAAAAACTACAGTAAGTGAAAAACAACATCTAATGATGTTGAAGATCCAGGAGCTGAACTCTCATGTTACTCTTAAAGCAATTAAAAACTTCTAAAAGGGGTGACGCTTGAGCCCTTGCTGATTCCTCCCTAATGAGTGTCTCAACTTCCTGCTCGTTAATGACATAAAAGCCAGTCTGAAGCACAGGAGTGGAGGAATGGTCAGCAGGGACCAGCGGACAGCTCACTTTAGGGTGACGTTCACATAAGGGACAGAGTGGCCCTATTCGACCCAGATCCACCCCAATCAAATCGGCTGGAAAATCACAAATGGTTTGGAAGTAATGAGAAAAACAAAACAAAATGGTGCTCGGAGATCTTTCAAACATTTGCTATGCGAGGTCGAGAAATCAAAAGTATCACAAAAGTGGAAAGAGCAGGGAGCCAGACGTAGACAAAAAGAAAAAGGTGAGCAGATATGGTGACACCTAGTGTAATTGTGTCTGAGTCAGCGGACACGACGCTTTCCAAAGGTAATTTTAGAGCCAAAGAACAGTGGGATGAAGCTGACACCAGCGTTCTGGAACAACTTCACAGTTCTTGGCAGCGAGGAGCCTGGCTTGCCTGACATACGTTTAGAGAAGAGATGAAATATGCATCAAACGTGACACTCTTATTCTAAGATTAGCCTGCGTTTGACATTAATTCGAGCAGGGAAGTGTTATTTTACGATGACAGAGAACATATTTAACATGTCTTTTGTTAACATCCGACGAGGTTTGTCTTTCCTGAGCCTGTCCGTGTTCGGCGAGCTAGGTATTAAAGTGATAAACAAATACCGGAACATGCCGTCTGCTCTTCACATTTTTCCATGTAGCCTTCCACTCATCATAAACACACCGTATTTCAAAGCCACTTCCTCTATTCATCTCTGCCCTTATACCCAGCCTGACCTTTCCAAACACATTTCCAGGCCTTAACTGCTAAGTACAAATAGTGCGAAAAATACAGCAGACTGTGTAATAGAAAAGATAAATCACCATTTTACCAACTCATTGCCCTGAGGGAAGCTCTATAACCTGAGTTGGCTGCTTAGTGAGATAAAGGCTCAGTGCAGAATTGCCACATCTGAGTAACAAACCTAGCCCAATTATCAAAACTCAAAGCATGCCACTTGCATACATACTGTAAAATACGTAAGGGATAATGTAGAGGCAGCCGGTAGTTATTGCAGAAATAAGCCCCGACAGTGTGACGCTGAAGGGGCTTATTTCGCGATAACTACCGGCTGCCTCTGCATTATCCCGCTTATTATACGGCTACTTGCCACATAAGGAAAAAAACTGGACATAAATATACATTTGAAACATTTTATTGGCATATTTGTTTTAAATTAACATTTTCATCCTTCCGCGAAACGATAAAGTACCACGTGACTAACAATCAACTAACAAACGGATGTATTTTAGTTATTTACAAGTATTAAATTGCACCTTATGTTGTCCAGTGTTTGTCACCAGATAGCGCCAAACGGTAATTTTTGTTGGCGGGAAGGGATTTTAAACATATAAGTAGTACCGACTATGCGTTATTACTTTGGAGCGGTTATTATTTGAAAAGAACGAACCTGCAAATGTCTCAACTGACCAATCAGAATCAAGCATTCCAGGGAGCCATGTAATAAGTATTTATAAAACGCATAGTTCCAGACTTGATTCTGATTGGTCGAGCCATGTTCGAGATGTTGTAAAATACTCTACAAACATACACCTTTGTTTATGTCTGTGTGTTGCTGGGCAACCACTGTGTTCCAACCACAACTTTTCCTGAGGGACTACATTGCTTGGCGGAAGAATACGGTTACACCTATTAGTTGCTTATTAGCATGCATATTACTCATTACATCCCTGATCCTACCAAATACCTAAACCTAACAACTACCCTACTAACGTCAGCGCTAGCAACGTTGGAACGTATGTTAATGTGTGTGCTTACCATGCATATTAAAACATAATTTTGTGGCAAAACAAAGAAAAAAAAGCTGTCGTTTTTATCATATTGATTACTATATTTATGTTGTTGTGGGTTTTGGTTATTTTTAAGACTTATAGACTTATATAGATATATATATATATATTTCTATATTATATATTTCTAACAGTGACGCTTCCTATAATATAAATAATAAATAATTCTGTATTATTGTGGTTATAATTCGTGGACTTGGCAATCCTGAATGTTGCGCGATGTGAATTTGCATCAATCTACTCATGTAATCTACACACACCTTTAGACCATTGCCCTGAACTTTCCTTTTAACTTTAGTCATCAAAGAAATTATTGACGTAAATCACCAGCGATAACAAGAAAAATGTGTATCATTCTTTTTAGGCTTTTAATTTCAGCATAATAACAAAAAGAATGAATAGAAAAAACAACATCAATGCACAAACTGATGCCAAACCATTAATGAACATTGTTAAATTGACATGAAATATGATACATGACATAAACTTTATATTATAATTTAAATCTGATCAAAATAACGCAAAAGTCATGCGAACTTGAGGTATGTGCTGGTCAGGATGTGCATCATGAATACACTCTTTGTCTAGCAACGCACCAACAACAAAAAACAAAAGCATGAGGAATTCGCAACATTACAAACCCATTCTCGCGATAAAATGTAACTATGTTACACTGTGTTGATTTCGCATGAATTATTACACTGTGATGTGTTCGTAGTGTACAAAATATACTGTGGGTCAGTGGGTCGAAAAAAAAACAAAGGAAACCATAAAAACACATTAAACGGTCCCATTTCGTTAGATGCTAATACATACTGACTGAATTCTAATTGTATTGCTGTCAAAAGACAAAAACTATGACTAATACTGTAAATACAATTAAAACTGACAATGAAGCTCTTCATTCAATGTTCATGAAGAGCAGATGGTTACAGCAGGTCCAGTAGGGTGTCATCATCTTGGCCCGGTGCATCGGAAAGAACGTTTTCAGAGATTAAGATCCTCAAGTGCTGGATTTATGGCAGTGGTGCTTGGACTGGTGACAGGAAGGCCAATGCGACAATGATTTGACAGGAATTACAGGACTAGTGCTCCATAATGCAGGAGAATTATCATAAAAAGCTTCTAGCCAGTAATGTAATGACATCCATATTGTAGGTATCATCATCCCCACTTATAATATGCATAATCAAATGCTCACCTCCCCTTTGGTCCAAGACCAAGTCTTTGACCCATAATTCCTCCCCCACTATGCATTTCAACTGTCCGTTGGGGTGTAAGGGATCCAGAAGAGAAGGCACACCTGAAAATGGTATCAGGCCTCGGCCCAGCTGGCCCACTCGATGACTTTCATCTGGTCAGATGAAGCGGTAAACAACAGCAGGCTACATCGGAGCTAAAATCTTTTTTTTTTTTTAAGCATGAAAGCAAGGAGCTACTTTAATGGCTTTGGAAGGATCACGTTTCGGCCATTTCTCTGGGAAAAATCGATAAACGGGTCATAGGCATGGTCTCAAGTCCTATCGCTGACCCATAAACTCATCTCCACAACACTTCGGATGGGCTTGTTAACTCGATTTTGAAACCCATTGCTGAGGCTGCTCAACTTCCCTTCCAAAATTACAATAATACATCAACCGTTCCATTATTGGGCTCTGGGAATCTGGCGGAGAGCGTGCAGCGCATGAACCTCTTCATGGACGGGCCTGTTCGGCAGCCAGTCAGCTCCGGGACGGCTGCCCGTCATCATGGCAGTGTTTTTTGGTGACACGGAGGCTTGATTTTGACAGACTGCGTTTGGCAGCAGGGAGCGACTTCAGGAGAACTTCATTTTGGAAGCTCTACTCAAACACCCGCTGTAAAATACGATCACCAATGATAATAAGTTCCATCGAGGGATGTCGCGTTTTAACACAGGCTGTTTAGTGCAAGTAGACCAGACAATGAAGTACCGAGCAGCAGTTCGGCTCGCCAAAGATGGAGAGACCACGAAATGTGATTAGCAACCACAATTCATGGCTTAAATCCATTAGTTCCCTTCAGCAGCATTACATCAAAGTGGAACTTTTTTCGACGGTCATGTGCTTATGTAATTACGGCCTCTGCCAGTTGGCAGTTTCTCAAGTAACCATGCCCAGCTAGATATAGCGAGAGGACCACAGGAGACTGTGCAAGTGGAGGAAACCATGGTAACAGAGCAAGTCAGGTCGCCCGAACCGACGGTGCCCGCAGACAGGTTGAGGGATGTAGGGAAAAGAGAGAGACTGAAAATACAGGTACAGTCCTTCAGGCCCAATTAAAACGGCCGCATGGCTGAACTGGAGATCCTCAGCAAATGAAGAAAGTGAATATGCAGCGTTAGTAACAGATGCGTTTAGCCATAGATATGGTTGAATAAAATGCCCTGTGATTATTTCTGAAGTGTAATTTAACGGGCTAATTTAAGGCAATAAAACAACTGTGACAGCCATCTGGAGTAATGCAGGACGTATGCGGTGTGAAAACACTGAATCATATCACAGGGATTCATTTCAGAATCAGTGCGACTTAAGGTTAGGGTGTTAGCATTTTGAAGTGTAATCTAATGACAAATATGCTTAGAATATGAATTAAATTTCACACATGACTGCTTTTAGGTGATTGTGGCTTTCCAGGACAGAGCGTTAAGATTTGTGTGAAGCTAGAAGCATTTGATAACCAAGTCTAGTTTGTACGAGATGGTAAAATCTTAAAGGGTTAGTTCACCCAAAAATGAAAATTCTGTCATTAATTGCTCACCCTGATGTCATTCAAATCCCGTAAGACCTTCGTTCATCTTCAGAACGCAAACTAAGATATTTTGGATGATATCAGAGAGCTATCTGACCCTCCATAGACAGCAACACAACACAAAATGATCCCAGATCCAGAAACGTAAATACATCGGTAAAACAGTCCATGAGACATCAGTGACTCAACTTCAGTTCTGCAACGCTACCAGAATACTTTTTTTGCGCAATAAAAACACAAATAACTCCACCATTCTTCTACTTACAGTACGTCTTCCGCCATTTTAGAAAGTATCGCAACGTAATGCATACGCAAGCTGTAACGTATGTGACTTCTTGTTTACATCCGGGAGAAAGCACGTGCATGAACGTAATCTGCAGCTGTTTACACCTAGCGGCAAGCGTACGCATGCATTGTGATACTGTCTAAAATGGTGGAAGACGTAAGTCAGGGGAGACATTTTGTTTTCGCAAAACATGAGCCACTGATGACACATGGACTGTTTTACCTGTGTTTTTATCACGATCCTGGATCTGGATCATTTCAGTGTTGCTGTCTATGGAGGGTCAGAAGGCTCTCGGATATCATGAAAAATATCATTTTTGTTTTGAAGATGAACGGAGGTCTTATGTGTTTAAAACGACGAGTAATCAGTGACAGAATTTTCATTTTTGGGTGAACTAACCCTTTAAGAAATTATAGGCTATGCCTAAAACACACAACCTTAAACTTAAATCTAACTGAAAACATTTGTTAGTCTTATGCAAAGTCACAATTTGTAGATAGTAGGTATGATTAATATGTACAACCCAAACTTTAACCTAACCATGAGAAGTCATAATTATTATTATTATTATTCCATAACACATAAAGAAGCAAAATACTTAGAAGTAAAATAAATATGTATGTTTAGAAAAACAAAAAAACTACTAACAATGACAAAAGCACTAAACATTTCTAAAACTTAAACTAAAATTAAACTAAAACAAACTAAGTAAAAACCAAACAAACAAAATTAAAAGATTTTCTGGATTTCTTTCATTTGATTGTGATAACCAAAAGCATTTCTAATTAACTGATTTTATTATAATAAAAAAGAAGTCATAATTCATACAAAAAATAATAAATTCATATAATATGGAGAAACTATATTATATGAATTTAAATAATTCATATAATATGGAGAAATAACAACAAATCACTCTTTAAAAAAAATGTGTGCAACCTAAATCTAAACCTAAGCAAAAATATATTTTGTTCCACAAGTTAGTCTTAGCTTTATGATAAATCATAAATTGTACGAAGAAATCATGCAGAAAAACAGATGACAACACAAACCTACAAAAATACAACTATGTGTATGAACTATGAAAACCCAAACCTAAATAATAAAAATATAAAAACTAAAAATTTTAGTAACTTGTCTCATGAAAAGTTATGATTTGTATGAGACGGGGAAAATATCGTATGAAAAAATGTACAACAAAACATAGATTTGCTTAGTCTCTTAGAAGTCATAATCTGGACGACTAGGCCAAATCGTAAATAATCATACAAAAAATAAAAACTAATTTTTGCAAAATCGTGCAAAAATAATTCATATTTGAAAAAGCATTTCAAGCTGGACTGCAATTTCACACTATATTCACAATCACGTAAGTATTATTCGGACACAACAGTGTATTAGATTGCTTAGCTATTGTCCTGGGACAGAGTAAGCACAAATTTAGCTTAAAGAAATGCCGTATGTCTTCATTAGGATGCAGCCTTTCATATTCTCAGGGGATGTTCACTGCTTTCATTTTCGAAAAAATAAACTGGAACACAGTGGTCTGAATAGACTAGAATATAAATAAAGGACAGCAGGAGCAGCTTCTGCGTTTTCACACAGACCTCAAGTGTTTCCTCAAGGAAATCGCAGATACATGACAAGCTAAGCAAGCCAATGTATTATAACTGACCCCAATCTGCCATTGCTATTTATGCAGTGATACTAATATGCTCTTTCCCCGGGCTTGCTCAAACAACAAATGTGTCATTATGATGCAAAAGATCTAAAGCAGAAATATAATATGATATGAGTGTCATGAAAACATGTCCAGCTTACATTTCACCCCAAAATCCAAAGAAAAAAAATGAGAAATTAAATTTAGCATGAATAAAATCAACTATTTTTTGCTCTGTAATATGGTAAAAATAATAATATTAAAAATTTAAGTAATTCAACAAACACCACTATGCAATAGATAATGATTTATTATATATTAAGTAAATATCATGTCATAATATTCTATATTTATGCATTTATATACTATATAATATTATAGTATATAATAATATCATAGTGCCATAAAAATATATCCTATATGGCACTAAACATGCATAACACCTTATGCAGAAAAAATATGACCTGGACATGTTTTTAAGGATTTATTTCAACATTTTACAAGACCCCATGCTTCATGCTCTGGCATAATCACAATGTAGTTTATGGATGTCCTATATATAAAAGCATCTAAAAAAATAAAAGCTGATTCAAATATTTATAAATACTATAATAGTATATAAATAATACTTATGTTTTATTATTCTTTTTTTCCAAATTCCGATTTTTTTCAATTGAATTTTTCTGGATTTTAATGCT
>JAUMHP010000079.1:6179510-6198131 GCA_032361065.1 Enteromius trimaculatus | reverse complement strand
ACTGCTACATTTATTGATCATTTCAAATCATTTCTAGCGGATGCAGTACACCTGTAACCACTACATTTCTTTTTTTCCTTCTCAGATTTAAGAGGACATTTCACATCCTGCAACCCCTAAAATGTATGTTGCTACTTTAATTGTGTTGAAAATTGTAAAATAAACAATGATGACTTCTTAATTGAACTTCTTAATTAAAACACATCCGTATCAGCTTAAACGATGCAGTCTAGGCACTAGTGTCTGTTCTTAATTGGACCTTTGACTAACATTTGTACTGTATTTTTTTTATGTTTTAAAATGTACTTGTATCTTTTTTTACTTCTAGAACCCAGATTTGACCAAACTGCACACCCATCAGAGACAAATACATAAATGTGGGATAATCAGCTTTGTTTTTGCTGTTATATCACTGAGATGTTTGCATCAAGATTCATGTTGATTATATACCTAGTTCACAAAATGTGCCAAACTGTTCTATGAATGGTAGGGAGCAGTTTTAGTAATATTTCTACTTGAACTTGGTTAGGCATGATCTGATTACAAACCAGTCTTGATCTGGAGTTCTGAAACACACTGAACTGAGAAATATTTCATTAATTTACATCTTAAGTCTTGCAAAGCAACACATTTGTGATCACAGCCAGCACATACTGGTAACAGTCCAACAGTGAAAAAATTAAAACGCATCCGTATCAGCTTGGGCCGGAATAAATGATACAGTCTGGGCACTAGTGTTTGTTGGGGTTCTGTCTATCACTGAAGATGAATTACTTCTCCAGATCTTCTCTGCCTTGACCCTGTGTATTCTGCCACCATTGTTCAAGAAAGTACTGCAAAGAATCTGCCTCAACCAATTACTTACAGACGGTCATTTGCTACGTTTGAACTACTGCTACATTTGGATTACCCAATACTGTGAAGAACATTTACTGTGTGATGCTTGACTTGGGCATCTCTTGACAACTTGTGTGTCCAGCCCAGTGCCACACTAAACTCACCTTATCTCCACTGTTTACAAGCATTTCCCAAATCAGATTGTTTTTGCGTTGTTTCAAAATGTCTGCAATACAAGTAAAAATTATACTGAAAATCATTACCTGTAACTTTGAACTGTCACTACATTAAATTGGTTTGAAATTGAATGTGTGTGTTAAAAAAACTAGTCAGAAATGGTCACAATACCATGTTTTCTCTAATGCAGTGTCACATTTCCTGAAACAAATCACTGAAAGTATCGATGCTACTATAACAGTTGCATAATCTAAACTATGCCGTCTGTTAGGTCTGCAACACAATTGTAATTCGGTGTGAGAGGAAAACACAAAGTTAAGAACACACACCCTTGAGGCACGCCCTCGCAAAAAAACGGATAACAAAAACAGATCTACTCAAGTAGCGCAGAGCCAAACGAAACAGACACAGACATAAAGCTCTGACCACAGAGCATGTTAAATCTCACAAATCTGGTATGAACAGGCGAGACTATGTGACCGCTATGTGTAAAGACAGCCGAAAGCAGAGGCGCTATACCAGGCGCACTTAAGACTCTTTATGGCCCTCAGTAGAGCTTTCCTACACCCACCACCTTCAATGCCTGACTAGCCCGGCTCTCTGTTAGCTGTATTGATCCTGACGGGGAGGAGGGGTGGGGTTTTTTCTGTACATACACTGTAACATAGCGCAGTCACTTGTCTATCCTCTCTGACCCCTTCATCTCACTCATCAAGGTTAAAGAACTCTCCAGAAAGAGGAAGAGAAGGCTCGGGTGGTACTCGTGCGGCATGGTGATGGAGAGACAGAGAGAGAGGGGGATTTTCACGGTGAGCTTATCTGTCTTCATGAAAGTAACCGCCTTGGGGTGCCACTGTAACAGAAGCAACCTGAATAAGCCCCAACACACCCCAACACAATCACACCTCCCACTCAATTCCACAGAAATAGATTTACAAAACGAGGCGACAGCAGTTCGCAACACTACATCGTACATGGAAGGTTGCATCACAAGAATAAGGCAGCTTAAAATATTGTCACAAAGCGGAAATCAAAGTTTATGGCAGGCAGCGATATGCGTATCAGGATGATAATTAAACATTTTAAAGAAAAAAAGAGAAAAAAATCCAAAAACCACTCCCCTCATCTGCTATTGGTTGGTCATTAGAAAGCCACGCCCCCAAGCTCACACCATTGGTTGAGCCAGTGTTGCCATGTCCAGACTGGTTGGTACATTTTTACCTAAAACACAACATAAATTTACTTACAGCTTACATCGGTGCAAAATGGCGTCAGAATGCGTAGTCATTTTGGGAATTTCCATAACAATATTGAATATTTAGTGTAATTTGTTATTTTAACTGACTAAAAAATTGCCACTTTACAATGCCATTTTAGCCAATTAAAAGTATACGACAAAATACTGACTACATTGAGAAAGAAAATTGTGAAGAAACAGTTTATGCTCAGAGCTTTTTAGTCATTTTTTAAGTTAATTAAAAAAGAAACAGTAACGCTTTGCATCATACATGAAATTCTAAAGTAGAAAAAAAAAAGTATTTTCTTATAAAAACACACTCAAATAATCCCTGAAAAAATGTTTTTTTTGCGGTCTGAATTGTAATTTGCGCTGAAATAGAAATAGTGACTATGTAAAACTATTAAAACTTTATTATAAATAAAAAAAATATTAATGTAAATATAAGTGATGTACCAAAATAAAAATTCTGGACTGAAACTGAAAACCATAATTCAGGTCGCAACCGAAACCCAAAAATTAAATGTTATTTAATAAATACATTTAATTTGTACAAAAGGCAGTTTTCAGTTGTTAACTCTTTGTTACAATTAATGTTACTACTCCAGTATTTGAAATATATATAAACGGCCCCTGTAATAAAAACGTTTTATTCAAACATGAATTAAATAAGGAAGATAACAGATTATTGAGTGTATGGGCACTGAATGGCTTTTCTTAGGTAAATGTAACATTATGTGTAATTGGCTGAAAATTGTCAGCTGCCGAAATTTCTATTAAAAAAAAAAATCACTAAGAAAAATTTCAGTGAAATATAAAACTTCCTAGTTGCTATTCTATCCTATCCTATCCTATCCTGGTTGCACTTTTTCATCAGTTTAAAGCAAATGGGGACTTGGGCGGACAATCTGCCAAAAACAATCATAAATATGACTCATATACAATATTCGAAATCTTCAGAAGCCATAAAATAACAAATGCACAAGAAAAAGACCAAAATGTGCAAGTTTCTCAAACAGCTTCAACTCAAGACTCGACACCATGGAAAACAGCTAGAATAGGTTCCCTAAACAAACAAAGAAAATATGCATCCGCACCTTCTCAAAAGGAGGCTCGGAATACATTTTAATTGAAGCGCATCTGATCTATTACCCTGGCCAGGCGCTAAACAAAAGGCTATTCTGGGCCCCGGGAACCTCGCTACAACCCCATGCCGAATTAACATGCTGTACGTTTCCCTCATTGTGCTGGGTGATTGCCCCAATGCATCTTCTCGCTCAGCTAATTAAGTGAGTCTCTTCTTTGTCTTGCTGTACTCCAGGAGCCTCTGAATAGGAGAGGGAGGCAAGAGGAGAGAGGCGATGCCAGCGCCTGTGCTTGTTTATCAAAAGAATGGGGCTTATTGCAGGACAAATGTACCATAAAGGAGTGTAAACGGCACAAGGTGGGTGGGGAGAGGCAGAAAGACTGTCACACAGTGGTGGAGTTTGTAATACGCCTTTAACAAGATGGCACCTTCTATTGTAGAAGAACCCGGGAGAGACGCAGGGTCCATATTCGTTAATAGACTGCATGTTCAGGCCATAAACATGTATTCAGACGGGTGAGCTCTACAGAAGAGGGAAACAAGCAGGCAATTAAAACTACTAAGCATTTTATGGGCGTTTCCACAAAACACTAAAAAGGATACGCACACACACACAAAAAATGTTTTTAGCGCTGCTATTTAATTCATATTCTATCAGGTTTTACACTGACCAAAAAAGCTGAAGTATGTCATATCTTCAGTGTTAACATACTTGATTAAATATGAATTTGCATTTTAATATTAACTTATAAATAAACAACCAAAGGTAAGGTTACAAATTTAAACTTGTGGTTCTGAAAAATTATAATTTTCTGAATATTTATTTGTTCATCTATCTATCCATCTATCTATATGTCTATCTATTTATCTATCTATCCATCCATCATTCGATCTATCCATCCATCCATCCATCCATCCATCTGTCTATCTATCTATCCATCTGTCTATCTATCTATCCATCTGTCTATCTATCCATCCATCCATCCATTATTTGATCTGTCTATCCATCCATCCATCCATCCATCCATCCATCCATTATTCAATCTGTCTATCCATCCATCCATCTGTCTATGTATCCATCCATCCATCCATTATCCGATCTGTCTATCCATCCATCCCTCCATTATTTGATCTGTCTATCCATCCATCCATCCATCCATCCATCCATCCGTCCATCCATCCATCCATTATTTGATCTGTCTATCCATACATCCCTCCATTATTTGATCTGTCTATCCATCCATGCGTCTATCTATCCATCCATCCATTCATTATTCGATCTGTCTATCCATCCATCCATCCTTTATTCGATCTGTCTATCCATTCAGCCATCCTTTATTTGATCCGTCTATCCATCCATCCATCCATCCATCTATATGTCCATCTACATCTATCCATCTTCCTATCTGTCGATCCATTCATCCATCCATCTATCTATATTTCTGTGTCTATCTTATTGTCTATCCATCCATCTATATGTCTATCTTTCCATCTATCTGTCTATCTATATATCCATCTGTATCTATCTATCCATCTTTCTATGCGTCAATCTGTCATCCATCCATCTATCATCCATCTATGTCTATCCATCTCTCTATCTCTCTATCTGTCTATCTATCCATCTATCCATTCATCCATCTATCTGTCTGTCACCAAGACCTGGCAAGCTTGTTAAATCTGCAGAATGTAGGACTGTTGGTCTAGAACTAGACAATGGCCCCAAAGTGACCGAAATTAGAGTCAGGGTCTTTTCTCGCTGCCCACCCCGTCTCCCCAGTCTGAAGGTGGCTGTGTGTACACATGAGTGCGGGTCCTTATGTGTGCACACACCAAATAAATGAGTTGTGTGTATGCATTGTCTGCGTACACAAGCCCAGTGTATATATTAGCAAAGTGACTTGACCCTGGCAGACTCGGGCCACTGTTTTGCCCCATTGCTGGGTCGTGGGAAAAAGGGGAGACCTCCTTTCACAGCTGCTCCGGCCGTTGCATTGAACCAATGGAGGCGCGGACCCTGCAGCCCCCCTCCTTGCCAGTCCCATTCACTTCGCAGCCTGCTGCCTTTTCATAACGTCCCCCTCTAAACCGCCCTCCCTCCTCTCCCTTACCCCCCCCCACCACCCTCATCTTCATAAATACACTTCACTATTGAAGCAGTGTTTTGCATGGCAATGTCACAGAGGCCTTACTCAGCTTGGTTAGCTTTTCTATTCTTGAAAAAAATCAACCGATTTCTGCACGCTTTGGACGTCTCCAGCAAACAGTAGCCACTTTAAGCAATCCACTGTGAAAAAAATGTGTCTTTTTTTTAGCTTTTAAGCATCAATCTGATTTCTACAGAGAAATATAGGCTTTAATTTATGTTAGCATATGCTAGCGCTACCGACAAAACCCTGCCTTTAACGCAACCCCCTTGAGCGCATTCATTTAAAGAGATTTATTTCCTATCAAGGCGTATAATGCAGGGGGTATAATTCAAATGAACTTAGAAAGCGAGCTATCGAGCTCTGTATATGAATTCCAATCTATAAAGAATTTTCCTTTCTGTTTTTTTTTTTTCATAGACCAGAGGCTTTCAAACAAATGAAAACAACCATGAGTAATATATCCACAATTTGGTTTGGTTCACAGCATTCTATACAACGGTGAGAAAACCACTGCGTAAATCTCCAAGCAAATTGTCGCTTAGAAACTCTCAGCCAGATGAATTTACGAAAGGAAAGTTTATGGTGCAATGCTGTTCTGTTGCTGAACACGACATTGCGATGCTAATATTGCTAGTGTAATCACCAGTACCAATACTTCACACCCTCAATAAGAAAGATTTAACAAGATTTATATGTTTTCTGAGGTTGTTTGCCATCGCTAACCCTAAAACTGCCACAATATTAGAGCTGTATGGACAACCTTACCAGTGTTGACTGAGCAATTCACAGAAATTGCTTGAAATCTTCTATTACTGAAAGCTTTTAGAATATTTTTGCCTGGAATTTTTCTGGCAGGCACATCCAATCATCTGATTGCTTAGTAAAAATGTAGAAAATATATTTATTAGGTTTTTAAAAGATGCCTTATGTTCACCAAGGCTGGATTATTTTATTTATATATATATATTACATTTAATATACACACATGTATAATATATATATACACTTTCACATAATACTTCAGAAATCAGAGACATTATCAATGCTAAAAACAGCTGCTTAATATTTTTTTGCAAACCTAATATTTAATGCATCCTTGCTCTGGCATAAAAGTGTTTTCGTGAAAAAAAAAACAAAAAAAGTACTGACTGCAAAGTTTGCAACAGTAATGTCACTCCTAAATAAAACACGGAGGTAGCACTGAAGTAACAATAATAATTTTTAGTGAGATAATAGTCTTAAACACTGGCAATCAGGTGTTTCCTGCTTCTCCCATCCCAAGTTTACCCATAAACATCTGATGGCAGTGTTTCTGTCCGTGTGCGGCATACACATTCTAACTGAATATCAATAATTCCTGATACATTTTCAAAGCGTTGCACTAACAGCGCAATCGTCCGTGGCATTTACAAATGGTAATGGTGCAAGTCAACAGACAGAACATCTTGAAAAATCTATAGATTTCCGTGCGTGCATTCGTCGTGGAGAATTTGTTTATATATGCTGCCTCTTCCCTCTCATGCATGCATCATTTAAGAAAAGTCTGCTTTGCATTGAACTGTTGAATCTCGCGTGCGCGATATTGAGTTCTTCTATAAAAAGTGGGGGCTCGTCCGGGAACGCGAAGAGGAAGCAACAGCCCGGGATGAGGGTGAAAGGTGGTTAGCTAGTATGGAGCGAGGGGGTTCATAGCCACAGGGTGCTAAGTCCCCTCTGATCCTCTGTCTCTGATTCCTCAATTCAATTCTTCCTCTGGGCGATCGTGATCTAGAACTAGGCCAATGTCACGGACTGTTTTTCTGGCTTACAAGATGAGGAAAAAGAGACTCACTCGCCTTCTCTCTCGATGCCCATCCACCAGCCCTTTCCACCATTAGCATGTTAGCATACACCCGTGAAAATAAAAGGTGCAAGCTGTGACAGAGGTGGTACTAATGGTGCTAATACGTATCATTTAAGTACTAATATGTATCTTCAAAGTATTATTATGCACCCTTCAGTGCTGCTGCTGGTATGTAACCCTATTTGATGCCACCAAATCATCCTAGTGCATTAGCACCAGCTCGCTTTTTCAACAGTGTTGGAAGTATTTTCCATTTATTTACCCATAGGGATTTTTAAAAAGCATTATAAGCCGTGCACCATGCTACAAGGTGAATTACAACATTGCAAACTTTAGTTTGAAGCAAAAAGGCATTTGAAAAATGTCAAAGGTCTGTATACCTTTAAAAAAAGCTATAATCCCATATAGCATTGCGAATGACATAAAGAAATGTTAGCTATAAAACTATTCAAGCTGTTGCTTGTATGGAAACAATATATCAAATATGTGCATGTTTGAGAGAGTAGGAAGACCGACTTGATTAAATAATTTGTGGGCGTTAAAGAGTTATTTTGGTGCACTTTGCTTAACGCAACTCTGATTGGTGGAATTTTGGATAATGTGCAGCATAATGCGTAATGTAGTTTTTCAACTTGTACCAAACTGTATGAGTTGTTCAGCACAAAAGAACGTTGGTTGCCATACAGCTGACGGTGGCCATAGTATTTTTTTTCCCATAATATGGAAGTCAATAACTACCATAACTTAAGAGACCAGCATTTTTCAAAATATCTTTTTTTTTTTTTTGTGCGTAACAGAACAAAACGAAAACAACTAATTGAAGGAGAGTGAATGATGACAGAATGTTTATTTTCGGGTGAGCTATCTCTTCAAGCGGCTTATTTTAAAAATAACTCAAATAAAACGAATGTGAAAAGAGGGCTTGAACAAAGGCACGCACCATTGATTAACGACCTCAAAGCTCACAGCAGCACTGTTTTTTAAGTTTATGCGTTAGTTAAAAGTCACTCCCCCTATAGAAAATGAATGAGTTTTCCTTTCTGAAACCAGACTGTTGCACTACACTGAAATGTAGCGGATAAAATAGCTATCTCTCTGTCAAGAGTAAAAGATCTCAAGGAGCACTCCAAGGGTAAAAAGACTTCCATAGTCTATATACTTCATATCTCCCCTGCACAATACAATATGAAATTATATGAACTGTAGTACTTCTATGGACTGCTTTCTGAGTTACTTGCGCCACACTGCCTTCACTAGAGTGCCATAAAACGAGGCTACTTTCTTGTGCGGCGGCGTGAGCGCACTGAATACACTGCGTGGGAGAGAGTGGGTGAGTTTGAGAATTCTGTGTTAAGGCAAGAGGAGAGAGAAAGAGTGGAAAAAAAAGGTGCTCATTTCTTTTTCAATCTGTGTTTCACAATGCATGTGTGCCTGGAGAATTGCAGCTAAAGTTCACATGGGGGAGGGAAGGTACCTGCCCCCCATCTCGCAAAACCCACTAGAGTTGGGCAGAGGAGGGGGGCTGGAGAAAAGGACAGAATGAAAAAAGTGCCATTGAACTCTGACTTGAGATTGTGAAGGGAGAGAAAGAGAGAGGGTGTGAGTCTGAAGAGGGTTAGAGAGAGGGCTTTAGGTGGAGGAGAGGGGGGTGGCGGAGGAGAGAAAGAAGGGAATTAGGAAGGTGAAGGACTGAACCACCCTCATAGCCTTTCCACATGAGCACACCTTATATACACACACGCCGCCGGGACTCCTGCAATATTTTAAAGGGATAAGGCTCTGAACAAAAGAATTAAAATATAGATCACACAAACGGCCTTCCCATCTCTTGTCCGGCAACAGTGTGGAAACAAATTGGATCAGAGAGCAGGGAATGAGTAAAGCGTTACGCTGTCAGGATCGTAAAGATGCTCATCGCACTTGTAATGGTTCGAAACAGCAATAAAATAAACTACTATGATCAAATTCACATAGAAGTGTTTAATTAGATCCCTGAGCAATGGATTTCAACTTTAAGATGGTCTTGTACTAAGAATATTTGTAGTTGCAGTGAACCAAACAACGTAAAAAAATAAATAAATATATATATAATAATATAATATTAAATATTGTATATATAATAAACTAACTCCAAAAATCTAAGCAGAAAAAAAATATTGTAATACAGTGCATCCCATGCTAATCTAGCTGTCTCCTTGTTCCTGGGTAACACATAAACATAAATTTGAGCTTTGAAATGAACAGGATACGGCTCTGACTGGAGTCATGTGACATAAGTCTGCTTTACTCCTTACCACCAATGAGCAAGGGCAAACGCTGTTGCCATAGTAATCCCTCCTATGTTTGCCATCCTGCATTTTTGGGGGGAAAAGAAACCCGTTTTGATGTCACGCGGAAGCCAGTTCACCAAAATATTGCCACAATATTTGTTTCCTTGATATAAATACCAAATATGTGAAATGCTTAGCTTGAAATATGTACATTAACTATAACATATAAGCATGTTAATCATAAGGGATTAATATGCTTATACTTCCCCATAAACGGCATAATCAAATCAAGTCACATATGCAGCAACGGTGAGAGAACTTGTTACATATATGTCTCTTAAACATGCAACCTCATGCAAAATGAAAGTCAAGGTCATATTGAGAGCGCATGACAATGCTATATCACTCACCTGATCTGAGGTCAGTTAATTTCCGTGTTTTATCACTGATTTCCAAGGTCTCCTTTTACTGTAAAAACACACAAAATAACACATCTTAGTGAATCCAGCTTGATTTCACCCTGAAACGTGAGCATATTTAGTCTAGTCTGAAATATATAGGCTATTTCAGTTTAAAAATCAGTTCAAATTTAGCTGAGCTTTTATCTTTGTGAGGCTCCTGTAGGCTACTGATGATCATTCACCAAGTTACACAAGTGGAGCTATAAATAGGTGAACATTTTTATACCACCTTTTTTCAAACACGCATCCACTAGAAGACCTTAAAAGGAAATCTGAATTCAGGTTTATCATTACTTTCTTTGTCATGCATGAGGATACAGAACACAATGAAATTATGCAGGGCTAAAAAAGAATATAATATGCTCTAAAATAAATATAGAAATGTGTATTATGCAATAGAACCCAGATAAATCTTCTTATATAACCACTAAAGAGTATTGCAAATTTTAAATTTGTTTGTGTTGCCAGGTTTAATAATCTATGCCCAGGGATTTTTTTTTATTTTTTATAAACCAGGGGTCCACAGACCCTTGAGGGGCCCTGAAGGCACTCCAGGGAGTTCAAGGAAAGGATAAAGCTTTTTTCTTCTTAAATTTTCATGCCATTGTTTTTACAATATGAATGAACATTTTCAAATGAACAGTTCAGAATTATATAAAACCTAGGTCCCTATGTAACATTTATCATGATATAAATCGCTCACATAGCATACTGTAGGCTATAAAACATGCGTTTCAAAACAGTTCATGGCAGACATTAATGCGGAACGATGTTTGTAGTATGAGAAACAAGGCTTGTTAAACGTTTTCTAAAACAGAACAAACGAAAACAAATATACCACACGACTTGCTGATAAAGTTAAGAGCGGCACACACACACACACACACAACATTTTCTCAAATAAATTCGTTCAGTTCATGTCAGTTATCAAAACTCGCGCGGAATTCAATTTAAACTGACTTTTGACGGTTGATGGCTGTAAAGCGCGCGACTCGAGTTTAAAGAGACGAAGTAACCTGACAGGAAAATATTATAGGCTACTTTATGTCGGCTGTTCTTAATACTCACAGATATTTACATTATGTGAGGGAAAACATATATTTTCAAGCTATCTAAGCAAAAATCGTTTTCGTTTCGACAACTTTTTAATCTTGTCAGCTGCTCATCTAAAAATGTTTATGCATCACAAGGCATCGCGAATCACCTGAGGGCTTTTGAAACGAGAAAGACAACAGGTTTTGGATGCCAAAAAGTCGTAAGGTGGGTCGGTAGGCAGAAGCAGACGTCGTCTTTTTCATTTAATGGTATGCGAATTAATAAAATGTTTCGTCTATAAATAAATAACACCTTTAAAAGCGGATGTTTTAATTTTTACTATTTGGATATTATGCTACAGTATCGATATAGAGATTTTTTTTATAAAGTCTGTGGTGTTTGTAAAATATTTTCATACACTGTACAGGGCCCTTTTCAATCTGCCAATGTAAGGCTCCTTATAAAGGATGATTTTCGTTCCCATTTCACTTCTTGGATCAGAGGCCGTTGCTAAGATACCAACTCAGGATTCATAAGTTCAGCGGAGAAATGATTGACATTTGCTTTTTGAGGTAAAAATGAAAACTGAATAATAATAGATAAAAAGTCCCGTTTTATTGTGAGTAACAGTACCCATTTGAACACTGATCTATTTGAATTAAATTCAAAGAGCGGTCTGCAAACAAAATGACACCAAAATACAAGGCATCTGTTAAATGCGTTATGTGCACCTGAAGAATAAAACTTGTCACTAACACCAATTTTAATAATACAAACTTAACTCTCTGGTACTGTCACTAAAGCTTCCAACACTGCAGCAGCAAGCAGGATGTCAGCATTAGGGAAACAATAGAGATGATACTGTGCATGCACAACGTATTTTCATCAGTTTTTACAAATACTACTATCCTAGCGTACCACATCATGTATAAATAATATTTACAAGCTAAACCACAAACTGATTTGACCCTAAAAGGGCAGTTTTCCAAAAGGCGAACCGAATACATTTTATTACCCCTGTCCTGACTGTAAATTAACTGCCCGAATGCATTTCAAAATGCTCTCAAAAGAATTCATTCAAAACCACATTCTCTCAGCCTACAGAGTCAAAACACCACTGGACGATTTTAAGGCCTCGATGCAAACACTACATTGAGATATATACAACAAGCATTGTGTTATGTCTTAGCTGTCTATTACCACATACTAAATTCACAAACAATCCCTACCAGCATAAAATGGATTATGCATATTGTTAATTATAAAGAAGAACCATTCCCATCATAGAGACGTTAAACGCATTATCAGAACAAAACTGCTTTAAAAATCTGTCGTCCCCCACCCCCCCCAACCCTCTTCGCAACGTCTCCCCTCATATATTTTTAATCTGCAGTTGTGACACTGGGATGCAGAGTTGGTTACATTTAATTCAGATTAGTATTAGACGTAGACAATAGCAGTGCTGCGTATGCCAGGTGCTAAGACAAGACTCCATCTGCTGGGGCCCCTAACGCAGGACCAGACACATATTAATGTGGGAAAATGTCTGGGGCGCCTCTCAGACAGGCCTCTCGCTGCACCTCAGACTCTATTTGTGTCATGCATCTATTGCACATCTGTGCCCTCCCCCATAAATTACAACATCTCATGATTTGTGTGAAACCCACAAAATGTTTAAGCTATCAGCAATTAATGAGACCATGAGAGGTCAGTTAACTGATTCCGCATAGCAACTGTATTTAGCACATTTATGACAAAAAGATTATTTTTGTACAAAGAAATACTTCTTTTATATATAAAGATGTATCTTGAAGCTGTCATATCACTCACTAACTTTATTATTATCACATCCTAGGATCAAACATAGCTGTGTGTGATGTAGCACTAACCAAACAGGGACACAAATTGCCAAAAACAACAGCTAGTATGTACTACAACCGATAGACATAGGCCTATAAATACTAGAGTGCTTATCAGAGGCCTAGCAGTTTCATAAAAAGTAAAAAAAAAAAAAAGACATTTGCGCACTGCATGACAGGTGTCCAATGGTCACTCTCTCTCCTCGTTTTTTAGTAAAAATGACCTGATGCAGTAAAATAGCAAACATTTCATAGTGTGCATTCTATAATAAGCCACAAACACAGATTATTTCCTAGTTCAGCCATTCCCATAAGACACAAAGAGTGCCAACCACACACACCTCCGAGGTTTGACTTTCCCATATTATATGAGGACCACGTGACCCACGAGATCCAACCAATCGGTTGAAACACCTCGATGAACCGATTCCTGTCATCCAGAATTCATACATCAACATCATCATCACGTCTATGATGGAATGTTGCCCAGCACAAGCACAGTTGAGAATGAACGCCAAGTCCGTATCCGCCTGGATCCCAAGCGTTCGCGTTTGGTCAGCGTTCTAACGCGTCCCTATGTAGCCGGAGGCAGATTCCACGTAAAAATCCATGTCTTCCACGTAGCTTTAGGTATTCCAGTCTTTCTAGACCACTGAAACGCATTAACGCAGCGCCAACTGCATGCCTGCCGGATTCGATGCTCTTTGTAGCGGACATCGCCGTCTCCCTCATACCCCGACCATCCACATCCGTCCGGCTTTCCAGCCTCGTTCCCATTCAAAGCGCTCCGAAGTCTTTGGAATTAGTTTATACATTCGGTTCTCTAGCTTTATGATATCACATAAACTCATACAGCTAGATAACCAAAGAGAAAAACTAACCCATGTGTCTTAAAGGGACCGCCGCGTACGGCAGATGCAGCTTCTGTTGTGGTCACATGGAGCTATTGCATTCACTGCCGTGTGTGCAGCTCCGTTACAGTCTCACTCACTCTTTCAGCGCGCGCGCACACATACACGTGGGGTAAATACACTCATATTATGTGCATTTAATAGTCCAAGGGCCATTGCGCAACGCACGCATATAGACATCCAAAATATCGCGATTATTTACAATGCGCGTTTATTATCCAGTTGGCCTAGCGTTGTCGGAGCTGAGAATGTTAAAAAAAAAAAAAAAAATCCACATACGTCTCCAAAAAACCTCCAATCCTCGGATAGCTCGTTTGAATTAGGCTTAGTAATACAATAGGTTTACGTTCACGCGCGTTGACATTTACCAATGGCATGCTGTCAAAATACTTGTTTAAAATAGCACGCGTCCGGTTTTATTTCATATATAATAATGAAAAAAACACCTTATAAATTCTCTTTTGGATATTCTAGAGCACACGTAGACTGCATAGCCTATACCGAGGCTAATTATATTTATGTATAGGCTATCATTAACAGGCCTACATTGGGTACCTAGATCTGGCCTATAAATGGCTCACCTCGTAAAATGAAATATTAAAAGGGGTTCTAAAATACTTTACAATTCAACCTGTCCTAGCCCATGTGACCAGTCCTGGATTAAAACGGTATATCTAGCAAGAAACCATTTCTGGAATGAAGCAAAAAACCTAAATAAAGCCTTAAAAAGCAATACGGTTTTTTGAATGTTTCATTATGTTCAGCTAAAAACCTGTGTCTCAATCAACCAGGGGGAGAAACACATTTTAGTTGTTCTTAAGTTATAGAATAGTTCTTTGTAAATTAGAAAGTTCTTGAGGTTTCATTGCATCTTAGTGTTTTGGTTTCTAGGTTCTTAAAAGCACCGTAACTTAGAAAGCACTTAGAAAGGTTCTGGTAATGACAAGAAGACTGAAATTTCATTTTTGTTTTATCTTAATGTAACTTTTATTTTTAAGGTTGCTTTGCGAGCTGTAGTATATCATCTAAATCCGCTTAATGAAGTCTGTACACTAATAAATTGGTTAGACTTCATATAAGAGCCAAATAGCCTGCGTTTTCTTAAATAAAATACAAACGAAAACCCCGCGAAGCAGGTTTAAAGGAAGTTACGCTTGAAATACCCAAGATTAGCTAGCTTTCAGACAACGTGCGTTTAAGGTCACAAAAAGAGGTACTCACAATTTCATTTCCCATCCAGCGTTTTCCCAAAGCGTCCAGAACATCCATTTCATTCAATCGACAGCCCTCACAAAAAAAGCGTGAGAACAAGTTAATCTCAAGGTTTACGGGGCTTTCAGACGCCTTTTCGATGCCTCCGAATTATTTGCTAAAGTAAAGCCGTTAAGATGGAAATGAAAATCTTGGTCGTGAAATCTTACAGCTAAAAAGCCAAGCACGAGGAAGCGCAAGGCTCCGGCAGCAGCACTGAACGGGAGAAGATTGAACTGAGGGGCTCCTCTGGGCAGGGCCACGGGGGTCACACCGCCAACACAACTGTGATGTCACCAGCATTAACCATTAATGCTTATTGATACACATGGCTGAGCAGGACTGAGACACCCAGGGGACGCGGCCGTGACCGAGCGCTGTTCTCAGCATCCGAAAGTCTGATGCTTAAGCTAAATATGACCTCCCTAATCTGCAACGTAATCTGTTAAATTATTCAAAATACATTCAAATGTCATTCAGACCAATAATACGTTAAACGCAAGCGAGTTCTATGATGAACATATTTTCCTTTGCAAAATTAAGTCATTCTGCGGTTTTTGTGACCAAAATATCCCTAGTCAAAATGTCTAGTGGTCAGGAGTGGGAAAAAATAACGTCTCATTAAGAGGCTGATGTTCTTGAAGAAATGCTTGTAGCTTGAAATAACATACATACATATACACACACACATATATACACACATACATTTAATTGAATGAAGAGGCGAGGCCGGATCAGGAAGTCATTTTGTTGTCATATGAAAATAAAATCACAGATGAATGAATTTGAGTCAGGAATAAGGTCTTAAAAATATTATATATTTTTACGTTTTTATAAAAAGGCTCTTTTTGCTCAGGTCAAATGGAATAACTCTGATAAACACACACACATTGAAATTAAAAATAAGGATTACTTTAAACCAAGATGCAAAGAAAGTATTTAGCATTTGGTAACATTCAGATCTATGTATCCACCATGAACTAACTAAATCTGATTACATTTCTACTACATTTAAAAGGAATCCTCGTTATATATCTTCTCGGACACCCTTATGCTTTATTTGTCATTTGAATAACTGATAAACGCAACGTTATACAAAAGAATAAATGTTTAAATCCAGCTAATGTTTCTCGTGGCGCGGAATATCTCACTGCATTCTTTATGAGGTGTCACAGTATGATTGTGCAGTTGTGGTCGAATAAAACCTTTATTGGTGTTGCTTGCAAACGTTAAACACTGTGAAGTCGTATAGCTACATAATATATTGTATAGGGCATAAGAGCAGAAAAGCGATTTAAATTTTGCCAATAAAGACATTTTATTGGATTCTATTATAGAATCTTGACGAGGATAAGGATAGATATTTAGACCTTTTAATGTAGCCTATATTTACTCAATTTGACTGATCCATAAATGTAAGAAATGGACCAAATGACATATATTATTAATAAAAAAAAGATAGATAATATAGATAATATTAGATAATATAATAAACATTTAAAAATATGCATGAATGCAGACAAGCAGATGGAGTCCCCATCTCTCCCTCCCTCTTCTTCTGTCTATCTCTCCCTCCTCGCTCTCTCTTTCTCACACTCACACACACACTCACACACCTTATTTTCCATTAAAATATATTCCCCGGTTCATTTGAAAATGGGATCTCCCGGTGGCACCATATAAAACGGAATGGACTGTTCCATTTAGCAAGAGGAAAGCAGGATATTAGCGCACTAAAGAAACACATGCAAAGCAATACATGTGATATTTAGGCTGCTGTTAAAACTCGAATCTGTTTTAAATCAAAAGAAAAACAAAAGTGGCGTTTGTTTTAAAAGTTACAGAGTTCTACATGTATACATAATGCAGCCTTATACAGTACAAGCGCTTGGCCTAAATGTAAAAAAAGAGAGGGAGCACTGACCAAAAAACATATACTGATGAAGAACATCTCAACAATAAATGATAATTATCTTGCTACAGAAATCCACTGGTTAATTACAGTGTTTACAGGTTAAACGACACGATTTTTGAGCAATAGTGAATTACTTACACAGCCACTTCGTTCATTTCTTCAAATTCAAGCCAAAACAGCCTCTGAGGTAAAATGTCTCGGATCTAAGAAAATCATCTTGGATTGATTGACTTATGCATTTATTCATTTACTGTTAAACTGTAACAGTGCAACGCAACGGGGAAATGCATCAGTTCAAATATGCTATTAAATAGGTATGTCAACGGTATGAATGTTATACCAATCTCAGCATGCAGTTCTGAAAGAAGACGATGAGATTATGTTTTTTCCAGCGTTTAACGAAACGCTTTAAATAGGTTTTTATTTTTTCTTTCCCCAGGATGATCTTCAAACACCTTTAGTTCATGGACAATTTTATTTACCGCGGGATTGCATATTTATGTACAAAGTTTTATTAATGATTTTAGGCTCAAATGTTTTTCTGTTTTATTTTAGGCTGTTGCATCTGTAGAGTTACGATGTAACAAACGAAGAGCTTCCTCTCACAATTTTATCATGTACTCAAACTATTAACAGGCGACCCGTTTTCTTTAAACAGTTGAATTCTACTGAAAGCAATGTAAAGAACTCAGTGTCCTGTTTAATTGGAATAGCTAAAGTTTGCCTATTATTTTTGCAACCAATATATAGGGCTTATTACAAAAACAAATTATAGAAAATATTGCTAGTTGTTTGTTATCGCTTGTTCTAACATTAAACAAGGTAAATTTACAACGACATATAAAACACACTCATGCAAATACCACTGTGAGAGTCTCTCTGTCTTCCTCGCCCCTTCTCTCAACCCCCGCCCTCTGATACACACACACACACACCTCCACATGATTTAGACACTCCCGCTCTTTGCGTCATGTCCTGCTTCAAATATGCGCTTCCCACCGTGCTCAAAAATAGACTGTAACCCGTGAATACAGGCCTGTATAATACAAACAACGCCGTTTTCAGCAATACACCGCACCTTTTCCACAAATAATCTTCTGTTCTTTTATATAGCATATTTAAGCAACACTAATTCCACAGCAGCTTAAATCGTTGTAATAGCAATGAATAATAATATAGAATGTACAACAATGAGGATTGCACTACCAAAGGGTGTATATTGCAATTTGATTTGCAGTTTGAGACACACAAAAGCTCAGTCTCGAGCTAACAGGTAGAAGGGATCTGTCCTTGGTGCTGAAGTTCAGATTACAGAAAAGACCGCTGGAGTTTCTGAGGCTATATCTTGATGAGTATAAGTTTGACATATAGGCTATAATTTTTTTCTACAGTTGATTCTTTTTATTTATTTATTTTTATTAATGTTTATATTTTATTTTTTAATAGGCTACCAAAAAGCTCATATTCGCTCTATTACAGGATTTTATTAATACAATCCTGTAATATGAGACTAGTAACAGTCACTAACGTTTTATCTATCTTGTCAACATTAAATCATGTTTTATATATATAATTATTATATTATATTATA
>JAUMHP010000079.1:6131890-6169263 GCA_032361065.1 Enteromius trimaculatus | reverse complement strand
GATTTTTATTGTATTTATGTGTTTATATCATTTATTTAAAATTGTAATATTTGATTATAGCTTCTTTCTGTTTTTCCAGACTTTCTAGTTCTGCCTTTAACTCGGTACGTCTTTGGATGATCGTGGTGCTGTGCGTTTTGCGGTTGCTGCTCACCCGCTATCACCTGCAGGCCTATCTCAATTTGGCCCAGAAGTGGGTGGAGCAAATGAAGAAAGAGGCGGGGCGTATCGCTGCCATTGACATTCAGAGGAAGGTGGGGCTGACACAAAGTGCAGAGTGTTACTGTTTACAGCAAATTCTCATTAATAATGTCACAAATAAAATAGATGATAAGGTTTTTAAACTCCTTTATGCAGGTGACACGAGTTTTCTGCTACTTGACTGTGGTCACCCTTCAGTATCTTATACCCGTTCTGCTTGTGCTTTTCTCAACTTTGGCACTCAAATCTTTAGGTGGGTCACTACACTTTTACTGACTATTAAATAACAGCTTATATGAAAAATTGACATCAAAATTGTAATAATTTATGTGTTATATATTTATATAAATATTTTACATTTTTTTTACAAATATTTGTAACATTTAGTTAAATTGAATGATTAATGAATAAAATGACGAAATGAACTTAACTTAATTTTAATTAAGATAATTATATCTTAATTTATTTTTTGTAATTTCTTATTATATATTATTATTTTTATATAAATATAGTATTGTTATATTATTGAATGTTTTTTATTTCCGGTATCTTAAAAAAAAACTAATTAAATATTAAGAATAAAAAAAGCTGTACTACAAAACAAGTTTTTTTTTGCATAAATTAGTGCTGTAAAATGATTAATTGCGATCAGTCGTATCCAAAATAAGCATTTATGTAATATATGTGTACAATATTATGTATATATACATGCACACATGCATTTGACAGCACTAGTATAAATTATTGTTTTAAGTACTATTTTATTTTAATTTAATTTATTTTTATTTATTTTTATTTTAATATTTCTTTCTAATAACTTTTTAATTTATTTTTAATATTAAATTACTAATAATTTAAATTAACATCTTAACTTATTTTATATAATTACTAATATTTTTATGATATCATTATTATTATTATTATTATTATTATTAATAAACCATTTTAAAAAGGCTATTGAATGTTTAAAAAAAATACGTTATTATTTAAAAATGACGATGTACCCATCAGGTGACTTTTCATGGGGCCTTGGAGCAGAGACTCCGGGTGTAACCCCTGCTCCTGTAATTCCCACTTCCCCTCCGCCCACCCCCAGACTGGAAGACGACGAGGATGTAGAAGACATGGAGGAGGACATCCAGGCCACCGTAGCCCACCTGACAGAACTGTTCGCTACCTTGCGTGGGGTCCTCACGCCCATTTTCTTCAGGGGCATCTTGGCCTTCCTCACATGGTGGGTCGCTGCCTGTCAGCTCATCAGCAGCCTGTTCGGGATCTACTTCCACCAGTACCTGATGCACAACTGAAAAGTGCCCTGAAGTGAAGCTTTTTGTGCTGAATCCAGTTCTTCAACATCAACACGAACAGTCATGCAAACACTTCTGACGCGTCCAACACGATGAAGGCTGGCTCTTCGGAACAAACGCTCATCTAAACCCATTGTATTTGGCAGGTACCTGCTGGAAACTTTCGTACAATCAATGCGAAGATGATAGTTAACTGTATGCATAAGCTGTTTTGGTTTCCATTAGATCATCATTAAGCTCATCAAAACACCATTTTTATTTAATTACTTTTTTTTTTTCACCTCAGAAGTTTTCAGTCCCCAGTTGTGGTGATCATTTGATTGAAATGCAATCGTAAGGGCCTGGTAACTCAGGGATGTGGTCTGAAATAGTGTTTCTTCCACCAGCACAATATCGTCAAGTGCAAAACCTGTCAAAACAGTTCAGCGCTGTCATTCATGGACTTGGTTGTTCAAAAATGAAACTATTTCATTTTGCACTGTTGCCTTGGATGATTTTTTTTTTTTAACAGAATGTTATGGTGTTTTTTTAAATGCCGTGTTTGCTATATGGCTGATGCTCATATGTTTCATGATTTTTTTTTTTTGTTTTATTAGTTTGCCTGTTTTTGAACTAATTTCTTCAGTCATAGCATCAGAAGAAGTCATCCAGAAATTAATATCATTTAAGATGGTAGGCGTAAGACAAGCTAATAGTTTAACACTGAAACAATTTATTTATTTATTTTCTAATATCAACCAGCTTTCGTTTGATTCAAAACAATAAACCAATCATTTAAAACAAATTAAACATAAGACTGTTGTTTTTCCATTACACCATTTTGCATGATTTGACCACACAATAAAAAAAATGTTAAAAACAAAAATATATGGATTGAAATGTTACTTTTTTCAAGAAAAAAAAAAGTCCTTAAATTTGTTCGGAACAGACATGTTCTGATGGTTAAATAGAAACAAAGAATGGCAAAAAAAAATTCTTATCAGCTGCATCATTTATTTTTTTAACACTATATATGATATTTATATATATGATACATATATCTGCTTATCTCTCAGCATGACAAAACATCTGTTTTCTGTCTTCTAGTTTTAAAATTGACTGATTCGCGGCAAAAAAAAAACTGTGGGCTTTCACTAAGATGTGCTCACATCGCCATGAGAAACTTTTATTACCGAGAAGGGCGTGGTCTCAAAATTAAAGAAAATAGACGCAACATAACGCCAGCAGGGGTCACTCATACTTCAATAAATAAATAACACACATTAAGCCCAAAATATGCTGTGTTATTGATTGTTTATATTGCTAAGGGAGTTGCTCAGTGAAGCATCCTTGTGGTATCATGAATAAAACACAGCTGCTGACCAATCAGAATGTATATATATATATATTCTAGGCTATAATGCATCAAAGTAAGATTGCTGTAGAGACACAAAATAATGTCATCAAGCTTTTAAATGAAACATGGCTAGAAGACAGCTTCGGTGCAACAGTCCTTCGGTGAGACAGCCCTCCTTTACTTTCATGAGTGTCTGCAGAGCTGTTAGGAGAGATGGAGGTGAATATTTAGGGATTGTGCTGAAAAGTGCTCCACAATACTTTGTTGAAGTGTTGGACCTGTTGAATCTAGATCTGTCTCTGTCAGTGAGAACACCAGTGCCTTTGAACCCAATCCAATATTGCTCCAGCATAAGTGAGAAAAACGGGCAGATGTAAAAAGCTAAGCAGATGTAGCGGAAAACGAAACTCGAAACTTAGCTTTTAGCATCTGTAAAGACAGCCTTCATGCTTTCAGTGTGGAACTAGCCACAGCTAGAAAGACCTTCTTCTCCATCCTTACAAATAGTCGCTTAAACAACACTCGCACTCGTTTTGCTACTGTTGAAAGACTGACAGCCCCCCCACCCCAAGTCAGATTCCCACTGAAATGCTCTCCGACATCAACTGCAATGAGTTTGCTTCCTAGTAAAACTAGAAAGGTGATCTTCAAGTCACGCAGAGGTCAGAAAACCTCGGGCACAACCTCAAAAAACAGTTATTACGTCTATTTTTAAATTTCACTTGGACTTATAGCCCAAAGGTTGTCGGTTCGAGTCCCAGGTCCGGCAGGGATTGTGGGTGGGGTTAGTGAATAATCAGCGCTCTCTCCACCCTCAATACCACGACTGAGGTGAGACCCTTGAGCAAGGCACCATTCCCCCAACTGCTCACCTGTCGCAAGTCGCTTTGGATAAAAGCGTCTGCTAAATGAATAAATGTAAATGTATGTAAAATGTGTATGTTAATAAAAGGCAGACTGTGTCATAATGACAAACAAATACAGAACGCACATTTCTCCCGCTAACCTCAAAGCCCATATCCCTCCATTGATTCACTCAGGCTTTTAGTGTTGTGTCTGAAAGATGACATGATTAATGGCTGATAAAATGTGACTTCCACAGTCAGAAACGACAACGTCCCATTCAAAGGGTCAGAGGGTCAGATGGTCATATGCCTGACTAGTTTATTAGCTGGTATGTAGGAATATGTCTGGTTTAAGTCATTTACGTGTTCTTATTTCAGTTTATGGAAAGATATTTCTTCTTTAAATTATTTTATCATGGTTCATCTAAAGAAATATTTTACAAGACATGAGCATATGTCCCATATAAACCATTTTATATTGTAATTTACTAATATATGTCGTTTCTAGGGGGATATTTGAGGTACTGTAGGTGTATATTCATTAATCGCCCGGTGCATATGTGTCTATATCTTCTGTCTCGCCCACCAGACTGGTGCTCGTCTCGTCACCCAATAACTCAGACGGATATTTTTTCCCATGTCAGGCCGGCTGATGACACGTCTGGAGGCCATGTCTGGCTTAATGAAGTGGAGGGTGACGGGGTTGACATATCTATATAATCACATTAATTATGTGCATCTGTCAGGAGGCCCAGTCTGAGACCCGACTGTTGCTATAGGGACTGGACGGAGGACCATTCAGACATGCCCTGCAGACTCTCCCCATCGGCCCCCCGAGACCTGCCCAGACGTGACCTCTGCAGCCCTCTTTTCAACCGCGGTATGGTAGGGTGTGCTGACGAGCTGGAGAGATGGGTAATTCCAGCCAATTTTCTGCTTTTTAATAGCTCAAGGGGTTCAAGATGGTGTGGATGGGTGCCTGAGAAATGGGATTTGAATATAATTGAGTGCAGACATAGCGGAAGTGTTTGTATTATCGTATGATGATTATAATCAGTAGTGTAACAGGAGGGAACTGACAGACGCAAGATCTGCTGGAATATCTGATAACACTCAGCTTCAGCATTGTGGAGATGATGTTCACTTATTGTTATTATAAGTCGAACTATTTAGGACATTATGCTTAAAATGGTGCTAATATATGAGTCCGGAGCACAAAACCAATCTTAAATCGCTGGGGTATATTTGTAGCAATAGCCGATACATTTTTCTTTAACGCCACACATCATTAGATATTTTGTAAACATCCTACCGTTAATACACCAAAACTTAATTTCTGATATAATATGCACTGCCAAGAACTTCATTTGGACAACTTTATAGGCAATTTGTTCCCTCAGATTTCATTTATTTAAAAGGTAGTAGCCTACTGTATTTCAGCCAAATATTGCCCTGTCATAACAAACCATACATCAACGGAAAGCTTATTATTTCAGACGATGTGTAAATCTTAAAAAACTAATAAATTTTAAAAAATGACCCTTAAGATAGTTCGGAGTCAATATGACGGTTTTTGTACTTCCCGCCATGTTTAATTTGAAAGCGAAGATTAACGTTAAAAGGCAGTTTTCAAAATTCAATTAAACATTAAAATCCCCTTTTAATGTATGTTTCCAGACTGTTTTATTTAAGTTTTACTTTGAATTTGTTGTGTCAGATAGCATAAGTAAATCATAGATATCTATGTAAGTAAATAAGAAAGCTCGCCGAGGCCATCTAGTGGGCCAAAAGTGTGTAGTTGAGAACCACTTATTGATAAACAATGCCCTTAAACACCAACAAAATTGGCACACTACTTAAGATGTACAAATGCAATTATTTATTTATTATAAAATAAACGTTAGGCTACAACATGTCGTGTCAACAAGAAGCGTTCAGATGCATGATATGTTTTTGTGCAGCCCTCTTGTGGCCACTATAATAAACTTCAACTGACAATACTTCAGGAAGGTACATAATATGCATCATTCACAAAAACTGATAACGCAAGCACAAGTGAAAAACACAAGCAAAGAAAATAAAATACTGCATAATACATAGGTAGCCTAAAGCCAAAAATAATGCTAATTGATTTTATGTATTATCAAGACAACATTGCTTTTTTTTCTCATAAAAAACCCTTTGGTTTGAAAGTGGAAAATCCGTCTGTCCTGAGTGAAGATCATTTACATAAAAATCATTTATTACTCTAAGGTAATTTACACTATATGAGGAAAAACAGAAATCACATTTCTAATCAGGGTCAGCACTGATGCTGCTCTGGTGAAGTATTTTAATTAGATTATTAAATTAGATTATGATTAATAAAAACAAGAATATGTGTGTGAAGAATTTTGTCTTAATGAGGAATATGATGCATGCTTCTGGAGATGGAGATACCAACTCCTAATAAAAAAAAATTAAATTGATTGATCACTTGCTCACTAACGGATCCTCTTACAGTGAATGGGTGCCGTCGGAATGAGAGTACAAATAGATGATAAAAACATCACACCACCAGTCCAGCAAAAATGTCTTGTGAAGTGAAAAGCTGCATGTTTCTAAACAAATCAAACAAGAATTTTTAAAATTCAAAACATTGATTCTAAAATAAGAATTTATTGAAGAAAAAGCTGTAGTAAATAGTTTACAAGTGTTACCGATTCTAAAGTGTTACGGACTTGTTCCACTGGAGGAAGTGTTACTACCAGAAGCAGTGTTTTAAAAATATTATTTCTTTTTCACTTCGCAAGATGTTATTTGATAAACTAGAGTCGTGTGGACTACTTGTGAATTTTTTTTATCAGCTGTTTGGACTGACGGCACCCATTCACTGCAGTTGTTCCATTAATGAGCAAGTGATGTAATACTAAATTTCTCCAAGTATGTTCTGATCAAGAAACACACTCATCTGCATCGTACATGGTCTGAGGGGAGTATATTTCCAACAAATTTAAATTTCTGGGTGAACTGTTCCTTTAAGACAATAAAATAAAAGGTTGTGGCATTATCTAATCCATCCATTACTGCCATCAGGGTGCTTCAGAGGCTGGTGGTTCTTCCCCTCTCCGGGTTCTCTGTTTGTGCCATGCTGGCCGGAGTAACTCTTCTCCCTCTCCATAGCTGAGTATTGCTCTGACAGAGGGCAGCTGGTGTCTTTGGGCTGTTCCATCGGTGAGTGCTGCAGTATGTGATGGCTGGGGGGGGTGGCTGAGAGCATGTGCTCGGGAGAGGTGCGCTCTGATTTGATGCTCAGGTTGAGGGAGGGGTGTGGCGGCGAGGAGGGGGAGGAACACTGGGACGGGTACGAACAGTTTCCTCCTGATGCCATCCTGTGGACAGTAACATTAACATACATTTGAGTGCCAGAAATAATATAATAAATAGTCTATTTTCATATGCCGATGTATTATATAATCTATAGAGGTTTCTCACCCAGGGCTGATCATGGACTGGTGGGAGTCCTGATGAGACAAAGGTTGCCAGGTGTTCATAGAATTGCGCTGAAATCCTACAGAGTAACCGGGGTGGCTGTATTCTAAAACACAAACAGACTGTTAGGGCTTCATTTAAGCAGAAAATATATCAATAGCACAATGTTACATGATAGTATTTTTGTTCCTGAATTATCATTTTTGGAGAAAGTGCTCTGAATAAGGACCGGGCCCCCACCTGAGGCCCCGTAGTTTCCCAGACTATGTCCCAGTAAGCCTGTCTTCCCCATCGTCATCATGTGGCCCCCAGCATGCATACTCTGATACAGTGCTCTCTAGATGGGATACAAAGGGGAAAAAACATAAACAATGACAAAATTATCAATATATATTATGATAATATATTATTTATAAAAATCAATATATAATTATTTATAAAAAATTATTTAACAAAAAATAATATAAATTATGTAATGCATTATTTAATATTATGAAATTACTATATTTATTTGTAATATATGTTTATATATTTTATAAAAATAATATATTTTCATAAATACAACCATTTATAAAATGAATAAGCAAAATATTAATGTTATAAATTCATATTATGTTATAGTATGTACTTTAAAGAATTATAATACAATATACAAGGGATATGACAAAACTGAATATTATAAATTGCTATGATAATTTAACAAATTAATAATATAATAGATTATATTATATTATTAGTTACTGGACACTTTAAAAAAAATCTCAAAATTATAAGTAGACAGTATATTTTTATGAACTAATATAGCTAATATAATATTTAATTTTAATTATATTTTAATATAGTCCCGTCAAGCTTAACTTTAGTGCATTCAAAATGCCTATATTTTAAAATGTTATGAAACTTTCTATCATATATTTTCAGCAATAACCACACTTAAATGTACATAAGCAACTGCTCCCTTATTATTTTAATAGTGACTGTCAATGATCTATTAATAAAACACTAATATAAGCGCTAGCAGGAAATAAAGGTAAAGCTGCCTCTTCCTCTCTGCTAAAGATAAGTTCAGTGTCCGAGTGAGTACTTTTGTGGACTCTCTCACAGCATTGGCCAAATTGCTGCGGGTCCCACACAGTCCGCTGTGAGCCTCCATGCGCCGTCCATCGCTGGCCATGTTCAGAGGCGGCGGGGTCTTCATCTCCAACGCCCTGCTCAGGTTGCCATGAGAGAACATCGAGTAGCCCAGACCTTCACAGTCATATGGGAAGTGAAAAACAAGATGTGGTTGAAAAGATTTTCTCAGTTTCTCTCTCTCTGTCGTTCACTGAAAGGAGAAGTTTTCCTCCTCAGATGCTGTTTATTCACTATCTAGCTTGACACCTGGAAACACATTGCTGATAAATGTCAGCTTGTCATGATGTGACGGCTCTGAATGTTTTGATAAGGCTACTTTCAAAGAAAGTATTTCATGTCCTTTACCCACACACAATTAAATCATAATTTTAAACATACTGCATAATTTAACACTATTATTCTCAAGTTCCTCGTTTTCCTTGTTTTACTTGCCAGTATTTTGTGCAAATGATAGACAGTCATTAATAATAATAATAATAATAATAATAACAATAACGGTAATAATAAAATAAAAATGTAACAAAAAATAAAATAAATAAATAATAGTTTTTAAAATTTTTTAATTATTTTATCAACGAATAATATATATTAAATATTTATTTATAAAAATGTAAAAAATGTTAATTAATTTTTCAAATACACTTTTTAAAAAATGTCATATATTGTCACAGCGGACAGACGGTAATCTTCACAAAAAAAAAAAGAAATTATTATTTATTGTCACTTTTCATCTAGACTATAACTATTTTTAAAATATATTTTTGTGGAATTTCGTTTTTGTCTGAAAAAATAAATGCATGTAAGTAAATACATAAATAAACAGCATTTGAAAAGTACACAAAATAAATGAAAGCTTGGTAAAAAAAAAAATTATATTATAAAATGTATATTATTTTTATATGCATATAGTTTTAAAAATAAAGTCATTTTTTTCTTTAGGGAATTTCATTTATTTTTCTGAATAAATAAATGTGAGCAATTAAGTAAATAAATAAATAGCTTTAAAAACATGTTAAAATTATGTTAATGTAAATTGCTAAAAATCAAGCCCTGGGATATAAAACTGCCTATACTTGTAGAAACATCCTCTATTAGTAGCTGCACTCTGATGCAGTGACACTTGCTTCAATAGCGCTGGATTCTGACCACAGGACGCTCTCAGCAGAACATTCCCATGTAGCACTGCTAATACTAATATGGAGATGAAGAGGCACAGCATCAAAAAGTCCAGCAGGTGTGACATTCTGCTCAGAAACCACAGCTCTGTCTTCAGCTACTGTTTCGTGTGTGTTTGTGTGTGCGTGGTTGAGAGGGCTGTTTCACACATGAGAACTTCCTGTGTGCAAGCACTAAAATACTCCACTCGGGGAGCGTTCCCCACTGCCTTTCTCTAACCCCATTTGATAATGGCTATAATAAGTACGGTATGGTAAACAGTTTTAGTGGTTGTCTCCACAAAACAATTAGCGCAACAGAAACATGGTTTAAGCGGCACATATACAGTAGTTTATGTAGTTAAAACCACACGATTTGACCTTTTTTTTGTTTTTCGCAATGACTGAAATTGCAAGTACAATGTAAAGTGCACTACAGTAGGCCAATAATAATTATTAATATTATTAGTTAGTTATATTAGATATAATATATCTAATATATTATATTAGATGGTTATTAGTGGATTTCGCAGGAAACTTTCTGCAATATTTGTATCACTAGTCACTAGTCAGTTTTCACATATTCATGAGAAATTGCTGAAAAAAAAGATATATATATATATAGATAGATATATATGTATTAGTTCTAATTTATGACTCAAACGGAGATAATAGACATTAAAAATATTTTAATTTTAATTGATATATGCGTCATAAACTTCCAGAAACTAGAAATATAAACCATGAAATTATAAAAACCTACAAATATTTAAAAAATTGTATAATGGACTAAGCTAAACTAAATTGTTTTACAATTTTCTTAATTTACTGTATCCCTAGACTTATTTTCCGCCCTGTTAGGATATACTTCCTCGCCTTCCAGAATAGACTACAATTCCACTGAGATAATTTTAAAGAAGGGATTTTGTTTATTTTTTTTAGCAGGGATTTAACTGTACACATGGAGGTAAATGTCATCTCTCACTCCTACCTTTTAAGGTTTTAAAATGTTCTCCTGCTTGTCTCACTCTTAAAGCTCCACCCTGATAGGCTATATTATGGAGAATGTTTGTCCAATCAAAAAAAAAACAAACAAACAAAAAAATCTGATATAGTTATGAATGTTATGTTTATCTGTAGAAGGTTAGAGGTTTCCACCCTGTTAGGTTTTCATAGACAGTGAAACTAACAGGGTGGAAATGCTAATAGAATACCGAGCTTGGACAGTATGTGTTCCATAAGCATGTCACTATTTTGATAGAATGCTAAAAACATTAAAAACTCTTTTTTTTCCAACAATTATGAAGCCAAAATATTACCGGATGCCCACCTGCAATGGCATTTGCGTGCATTGTTTGTCCGTGTTAATGTGACAATATGCACATCGGCCAATAAAATCTCCATAGCTGTATTTTGCAATTATTTTTAACGTAATCAAAATAACTCGAGTGCAGTTTGATTGAGATTAATCAAAATAACTCTACATATATGTATACAAACAACAGACATGTTTATTTATGGAGGTTGCCATAATCGTACACTGGTAGACAGGTATCCAAAAATCCCGCATTGTGTTTGTTCTTGAGGGATAATGCATCGGTATATTGTGTGACATCAGTCTCATAATTTATTTTAGTTGTTTAGTTCAACATTTTTTTCAGGTAGAAACTTCTTAATATTGATTGTTAAATTAAAGGTATAGTTCACCCAAAAATGAACATCACCCTCGTGTCCAAACCCGTAAGACCTCTGTTCACCTTCAGAATACAAATTAAGGTATTTTTGAAGAAATTCGAGAGCTTTCAGCAACACAGCAAAGACCCACAAAGGTAGTAAGGGCATTGTTAAATTAGTCCATATGACATCAGTGGTTCAACCGCAATGTTATAAAGCTAAGAAAATACTGTTACTGTCATAAACTCAGTGCTCAGACACAGTAGAGAAAATATTGTTGAATACAGTCATTATTTAGTGTTTTCTTTTTGCAATAAAAGTATTCTCTTAGCTTTAAAAAACGAAGGTTGAACCACTGATATCACATAAACTGTTTTAACGATTTCTGTACAACCTTTCTGGTCCTTGAACGTGTTAGCTGTGTTGCTGTCTATAGAGGGTCAGAAAGCTAGCAGATCAAAAATATTTCAATTTTCGAAGAAGAAATGTTATTTTGGAGTGAACTATCCCTTTAAATGATCTGTATCTGGTTCAATAGATATCATTAAAGCAATGATGCAATAAACTAAAGAAAGGATGCATATGTGGGTACATGAACACGGCCAGAATATGTGCGTGCTTAGGAGGCACTTTGAAATAGATCATCTCAACACTGTAAAAACCGAGCGTCTTTACACAGATATACAGCACAGACTGATGCCAGAATGTGAGTGCTGTATAAAATTGAAAAGTAAAAAATCGCCACATTAATGCAGACGAACAGTGTGTGTAGACACGGTCGAATTCCACACAGTGTCTGCCTTCCATACTGCTATTCGCAGCTTGAAACCACAACAACTAAACTATGAACTAAAAAGAGTTTGCGAGCTAACATAAAAGCAACAGTACCCATAATAAATCACGACGTAGTTTGCATTGCATCGCGTCTGCTTTGTACGGACTAGGTTCACAACACAGTGTGAACATAATAACAAAATCGTGTGTGTAATGACAACAACATAGTGTAGGGTGTTGCCTACTATGCTTAAAACGTAAACGTTACACAGTATAGCTTTAAATATAGCCTTTATTTTAATAGTGAGAGATAAGTCTTGTCAGATTTTTGGAAATTCCTTGGCCATTTTTAATCACCTGCATGTGGTCCCATGAGAGCCGGATGGGAGTTGGAGCTGACAGAACCGGTTGAGCCCGGTCTGGTACACAAAGGTTTGTAGGATGGAGTCCGATGGGAAACTAGGTTTGGATTGGAGGAGTTGCTGTAGCCATTTTCTGTACTTGCACCCATCATTTCCGAAGGCAGGAGTGAAGGACCCTGTGAGAGGATTTATGACGTTACTTTAGGCGTTCCTGTCAGATAAACACACGCATTTGTTTCGATTCTACTTACGTAATAGCGCTGGCGAGCGATGGAGAGGTCCATGCCGTCATGGTATTTGTCCGTTCCTATCGTCACGCTGTCCTCATGATCGAGCTCTGCATTGTCCAGGCCCAGGCCTTTCCTTCTCAAAGTCTGGAGCACGCGGAGAGAAAGAGAAGAGAAACGAGAGAACTTGGAGGGAAAATTGGATCAGGACATGATATCGATTGAATTTGAACCTCCATCTCTCATATGAGCACCGCAACTCAATATGATATAATACCCAGCTCTCTAATGAAACTATTTCTAATGCAAAAAATTATTGCCATCCAAAATAAAAGTTATTGTTTGCATGTGTGTGTGTGCTGTGTATATTTATGTATATATAAATACATAAACGTGCATGTATGTATTTTGACTATATTTAGGCTACACGCATTTACATGCATATGTGCATATTCATGTAATTTATATTATTTACAAAAATATTTACAATATAAAGATATTTTAGATGTGTATTGTGTGTTTACATAATTCTACTAAATACAAAATCGACATAATAAATACACAGTACACACACAAATAAATAAGTGTTTTTCTTTCTAATATATTCAAATATTTTTAATATATTTACGATATTTTAAAATGTAATTTATTTCTGTGTTCAAAACTGAATTTTCATTAAATTATCTGATCCTTCAGAAATGTTTCTAAAACGCTGATTTGATGCTTTTATTATTATTATCATCACCATCATCATCATCAATGTTGAAAACGGTTATGCTGTTTTATATTATTGTGCAAAATGCTCAGTTTTTTTCAGTATTCTTTGATGAACAGAACGTTCAAAACAACAGCATTTACTTTGAAATAGAAATCTTTGTGACCTTTTACATGCCTTTACTCTCACTTTTGATCAGTTTAATGCATCTATTACTGATTAAGCCAATTTCATACAAATAAAATAATTAATAAATATTGCAATTATTAAACCAAAACATGCAAAATAAAGAATTAAGGTGTTTTCTAAATAAAAAGGCATGTCTATATAATGTTGAGGGCAATATACGTCCAGCTTCTAATTCAACTAATTGTGGGACTTTGTTTGGTTATGTTACAATTATATCAAGCAGAGTAAAACCGTAGCGGTAGCTCATCTGATTTGGTAAACTACTAATAATGAGCACACTTGAGAAGGGGCGAGATTTGGCATGTACCTCCAGTATGTCAGTGTTTGTGCGGCTCTCGTGAGGTTCGCTGTATTCGGTGTACTTCAGCAGCACTTTGTCCATATCGGTGCTGGCGTACTGGAAAAGACGGTTAGTGCTGTTGAAGATGATGAGAGCGATCTCGCAGTCGCACAACACGCTCAGCTCGTAGGCCTTTTTCATCAGACCAAATTTGCGCTTGGTAAATGTCACCTTGAAGAAAACAACAAACCACAGGACTATTGTTACAGAAACTTCTGATAGATGCCACAAAGCTATAATGGTTTGACTTTGCACGCTGTGTGCCGTTTCGGCGTCTTTTTTTGGACATACGTTTTCCTCACCCCATAGCAAAGCCTGTGTTTCTCACCTCAGGGTCTTTTGCCCTGGATTAAAATATCACATTCTGATGTAGAGCAAAAGTTTACCGTCTGCCACTGACTTTCGTTTGAGAACGATGAAAGTGTGAAAACGTTTCATAAAAAGTTAAAAAGTTACAAAAAAGTGAAAAGTAAGCAAGCCCCATTTTTGGGGTCAGATTAATATATAACATAAAAATGTTAATCGGTTTTATTATGCAAAAAACTGATCAGGGCAGCTGAAAAAAAGCTGTTTTCGTGATGTAATCACTGAAATCACACTTTATTTTAAGGTTAAATTCTCGCTATTAATAAACCAATATATGACTCAATAAACTACTATTTTGCTGCTTATTAATAGTTAGTAGGGTAGTTGTTAAGTTTAGGTAATGGGTATAGAATGCACAGAATATGTGCTTTAATAAAAAACAGATAATATGTTAATAATAGTTAATAGTGAGAATTGGTGTTCAAAATTAAAAAGTTTCTGTACATAATAATACAGGATAACATCCACCAATCAAATCCTAATTGTTCAAATCAAACTCGCAGATTACATCATTTGCTGCATATTCAGTTGAGAACCAAAAATATCGGTAACACTTTATTTGACGGCCCCTTAACCAGTTGCTTATTAGCATGCATATTACTAAAATATTAGCCATTTATTAAGCACATATTAATGCCTTATTCTACCTGACCTTATTCTACATCCCTAATCCTACCCAATACCTAAACTTAACAACTACCTTACTATTAATAAACAGCAAATTTAGAATTAATTGAGGGAAAAGTCATAGTTAATAGTAAATAAATTTTAAAGTGTTACCAGAAAGACAGTCAGAACTTCAACAGTATGAAATAGATGAGTGCAAACCTGTCGATTTCGCTGGTCAAGAATCCGAGAGATCTGTATTTTCTTCCGCCCCATGATGCTTTGTGTTCGGAGCGGGTTTTACCTAAAACAGCAGAAGGAAAAATTTAATTTAGTATTAGAATGTGTGCACTTATTACAGCATCACATAACATTAAAAATAATAACTAACACTTAATATATAATTTAATATTACACACATTTAATTTATTACAATATACATTGCAGTCATATTGCTGTAGTAACATTGGTATTGCTTTTGTCAATATAGTGGGAACTGCTCATGTGTAATGTGTTCAGCCAATATCAACTGACAGCCCAACTTCCCAACCACGCATTACAGACGTTTGTGTACTTATACCCTCCAGAGGGTCAGCTGGGAGTAAAGTTAGCCCGGGCACACAGGCTAACACCCCCGCAGTCTGGGTTATCCCAACACAAACATGAGCATTTCCACAGGGCACGGGTTAAAAATATGCCATCTCCATTTAAAGGTAGAGTAAAGTTAGCATTAGCGTTACAACCGCACTCTTCCTGTTCCTGTCCACCCCCTGTTCTCCCATGAGCCAAATGGACACCAACACTTGAATATAGGGGTTGGGGGTTATATAAAGTTTCCTGGTTGAGGGACATCAGTCATTGGAAACTGAAAGGTTTTAACCATGTGGAGAATATAAGTGATATTTTACAGATCTAGTGGAATGCTAATGGCTAAAGCTAACACTTTATTTCATTTTGGCTTCAAATAACATTAAAACTCTCCACTCAGCCAATCAGCTTTGCTATTTTTGCACACAACTTATAGTGAAGTCACACTAGAATGACTATTTGTAATGCTAAAATGCTAGTAGCTAAGATTTTGGTCACTATCATTGTATCCCACTGTTGAAAAAAACAGCATGTGTTGGTTAGGTATGTTTTGAAGCTGGGATGCTGGTTTAAGCTGGCCCTTTGCTGGTTTATGCTGGTTGAACCAGGTTACACCAACAAAAGACTAGTTTAAACCAGCAAAGGACCAGCATCTCAGCTTCAAAACATACCTTGGTTTTTTCAACTGCATTTAACAACACTAAGATTCTAGTAGCTGACACAAAAAGGCAAAAAACTTTAAGTAGAAAATATGTTTCTAAACAAAATGACACTGATACGATGCTGATAATACATTACAGTTACATGATTAATTCTGCTGACGGCTTTATCCAATTGACATTTAACCTTTAGGATGAAGTCATATGTACAATTCACTTCAAAAAAGGCAAAAAATCAAGACTAATCTGTATGCTACATTCCATCTTAGGCCTATAAATCAGTCAAATACAATCATAAATCAGATTTTGCTGAAGTATTAGCTATAGCATTCCCACTGGGAAATATCATTCAGACCTACTGCTGCTGTTAGCATAGTGGCTAACCGCTAATCTAAAAGCCCCGGGACTTCAGCTATGCTTTTCACTCTCATATTAGGCATGTGTAACCTCATCTATTTTTAACATCTCAAAGCCAGTGGTTTACGGAGAGAGTGATGCTGTTCCCACGATCCACGAGTGCCCGTTGCCCTCACACCCACCCACCCCTTGGCACACAGACGGACAAGCGGAGGAATCCTTGTTTTCTGCCATTATAACCATATAAAGAGAATACCAGTATGATATTCTCCATACACACACACACACACCTAAAAGGCTTTGACAGGTGGCCTGCATCACTGTTGGGCAGTTGTTCATGAGATATAAATGTAATGCGAGGAAGTGAGAAGCATTTGTGACAAGATCGCTATCACTAAACAACGTGTTGGGCTAAGTTTAAAGTTCCTCAAATTTGCGAATGCTTTTGCTCGTAAACCAATGCGACTATAAGCATCGTTAAAATGATTTTTTTTGTTGTTTTGAGCTGCAAGTTGGTTTTTTGGGAGACAAATCAACAAGTTCATTCGTGATGTAATAGCAGGCACAACCGCAGACAGAAACAACACGCCCGATACATTGAGCATTTCATAACGAATATTTATTTCTGGCAAATTTGTATGATCTCTCTTGTAACACAGTTGATAAGAACTCTGAAGCGAGCAAAAGGTCTTTTCCACAGATAAAGAAAAACTAATTATTGACTAATGCCACAATTACGGTTAATTTTAGAGGTGGACCTTTTCTAAAAATCATATATTGTCCCGTGAATTAAATTATAAAAAATTAATTTGAACCCACCACCAATTTGACAAAACTTAAAGTAATTACGCTTATATATATGTATATATATATATATATATGTAAGTGTGTATTTTAAGTTTAAGTAATATTACATTTGCGCCAAAAAATGTAATTATTTACAGAAACAGGACTATTTTACAAATTTAAATAGCTTGGACACAATTAAATAGTTATAAAACGTTCAAAAACTACGCTGTTCAACATTTATATTAGCTAATACATACAGAACAAAAGTGTCATTTCATAAGTGCTTCAGTTGGACCACATATAAAATGTATTCCTTTCGATAAAATGTTTGCGTTTGTTTGAGAGGTGGACCTTTGCTAAAAATCATGTATTTATATATAGTTATAAAACAGAAAACCAATTAATTTACAAAATTAAATAGCTTGCATGCAAGTAAATAGTGATTAAGTGTTAAAAAATTAAAGATGAAGTACGCAATAATGCAACTATTGCACCTCTGGATCCTGTCTGCCCTCGGTGTACGTTCAGCTTCCTGTGACATTCTCCCTGAGGCCAGACAGTGGAAAAGAATACACACAAACAGTGGCAATGGTACGCTGACGGGCTCCCGCAGAGCAGCACTCGCTCTTGGGCCGGAGGGGACTAATTGCTGGGTCTCTCACGGGGCCAAAACTATCAGAGCTCCAACAACAAACACCTTTGTCGAGACTAGTCGAAGCTGTTTGGGCAGGGGAATGAAAATAAATGAGCTTTAGAACGCTAGAGCAAATAATAATTTGCTAATGGCCGTCCAAACTGTTTCAAAACCATATGCAACTGGCACCTGTAGAGCACAGACAGTTCAGCTGTTGGTGGCTGAAGCTAATGGTTGGTGTGTGCGTGTATCGGTGGGATGAGAAACCTGCGTGCGCCAAAAATAGCAAGTAAGATTTGTATTTGCATACCAAATGACAAGAGCAAACGGTCTTAGATGCACAAGAGGCAAAAGAAAGGCCACATATGCATGCTTTCTAAATAATTATGGCACAATATTATATCAGTTGTTTATGGTGAAGTAATTGCACATCAGGTAGGTAAATGTCAATACACGAACTGGATGCATGGTTTCTGTATTTTGCAAAATGCAACATGGTCCCTGGGGAATGAATTTACATCCTGGTGTAAGAACGTCTGTTAGGTTGCAGAAATGTGTTTGTGGTGGATTTGTCACCCTTTGGTTGACCTTTGTTAACTGTTTAAATGGCAAAGCTGGGAGTGCATATATTGCAAAAATTTACATTTAGAACACGATATTCGCAGATTTATACCACAAATAAATAGATGTAATTGGGTATCCCTGCTATAATCATATTGTAAATCAGTGTTACAGTTTTGGAAACTGTAAATCTGCACTAAATCTGTTGAGAAAAGCGTAAATAAAGTGTCACACGTTTATTTCTCATGTTCTCAAGGTAACACTTTGATTTTGTCTTGATTAGAACTAGTGAGTGAGCGAAAGGCCTAATTCTCTATGCTTCAAATCTTTAATCGTATATGCATATTTATCAAACTATTGTAATGTTTTGCAATGGGTGTATATTTTGTTTTGATGTTTTCATAATATTTTTATATTTTATTCATTTTTATTATTGTGTATAAATAGTATTAATTGCAATATATTTATAAATTGTGAATTAATAATTCATAATTGCATTACTATGATTATTATGATTATTACATTATTGAAATTATTATGTAGTAATATGTATATAGAGTGACATTAATTTAAAACACACACACACACACGTATATATAGAGAGAGAGAGAAAGAGAGAGAGTAATTCTATGTCCTATTTATACAAAATACTATATATATAGCAAAATACTATATATATATATATATATATAAACCCAATACCTTTAAATTAGCAGCCTAAATTAACCATCTAGTGGTCACATCGCATTTGATTTGGATATGCATTTACTTATGTTACGCCTATACTGATCATGTGTAATTTAATTTAACTATACAACTGGGGGGAAACAGATTTATACTAATTAATAAACAGAACGTACCTGGTTTTGACTATTAAGCAGTCGGCTGAGTCGTTAAGAAGAGTGTCAGCAGTCTGCAAAAGAAGATGAATCAGCTGAATGGAGGAGTTGCTTGAGTTCACATCACCTGATGATCGTCGAGCTTCTTTTGACAACAGCGCATCTCCAGCTGTTCATACTGTAGCAGCATCACTCAGAGAAACCACGCCCCTGAGGCCTTCCCATTAGCTGAAATCGACGCCAATCATCTCCAGCTCTTCCCACAGCAGTTCCGTCACACAGAAAATGCCACGCCCCTGACGAGTTCCTATTGGCTGAAGGAGACGCCAATCATCTGCTCTTGTTCTCACCGTCAGCAGCAGTCGCTGTAGAGCTTTATTGGCTGCGAAAAACGCTATTACTTATATTATCTGTCATTCATTTAACATAAATATCATCAGATACTTTAAATAGGCCACACTTTAATATTTAGCGCACAAGGGCTATAATTTAGGCTAATTATGCAGTTAAAGGGAACAGCGAAACAAGAAAGATTAAGAATATTGTAATATTTTTACGTTAAGTACATTAAACACTGTAAAAAACGTGATGACGCTATTAAACCAGTTTATTCACCTATTAAAATTAATAACGCAATAAAGACATGCAAATATTAAACCAGGATTAAACTGAACTGAAAAAGCATTTATATTCTGAGTTAAAATTTAATAAATGAATATATATATATACACATAACAAAATAATACATTATATATATATAGCCTATATAATTTTAAAAAAATTATAAATATATATATATATATATATATATATATAATGTTTTTGTTTATATTAATGCAATGCAAAAACATAACTGTGTTGCATACTGGCAGGAGTTTTAGCCTTTAGGGTCCAAAGCTAAATTTTCTAAACAATACTTTATAATTCAGTTAATAAAAAAAGAAAAAGAAGTATATAGAGAAGAAGAAAGTATCATAAAAAATGTATATGTAATTACAGTATACAGATAATTTATTTAATTTTAAGTGGAAAATGATAAATAAATGATGAATATATATATATACATACATATAGGTAGGCTGCACATTTTTCGTCCATATCTTTACAATATGTTTTATTGTTATTCTTTTTAAAATAAAATGAAAATATCTATGCATAAAGTTTCAAATTAAAATTTTTCATATTCACTATCATTATTGTTTACACCAGGGTACCCACCTCAAAATACATATTTAAATCACTATAAAAACAATAACATATTCACAGTTTCATACACAGGGCACAGAAAATTCATTCAGAGGTCATTTTTGTAATTTATCTCAGCAGGCCCTTATGAACCCACAGACTACTTCCCATGAACAGTGACAATGAGATGCACAAGAAAAATCTACTTCACATGCTGTAAAGAGGTTACCAATATCTCTCACACATGAACACAGTGTTTAGTTCCCCTTTGAGAGTTTAATCTGCATATCATCTGATGCAAGAAACAGCAACCTCATGTCATGCTCCCGAACGTCCCTCAGCATCCCTCCTGAAGGAAGCTCCCTCCAGTCTGGAAGGAACACACATAAACATTGATTTTAAGGCACCCAGTGAAAAGGGTCAAAAAAGGAATTTTAACTAACAGACATAATTCCGGTTGATTCATGCCAGTACATTAAGACAAATGTTTTGCATTACAAGTTTTCAGAAACGCTACATTTAAATTAGTTATATGAGGAGTTTTGTAATTTCCAGAAGAAAACAAATAAGCACTGTATAAAGCAAACTTCAAAATTTCGTTGGTTTTCTTATATTCTTTAATTACTTCATTAATTTAAAAATACTGTCAACAGATAATAATAAAACAATAATTTGACATGTATCCTTATTTGTAAAAGTATTATATACTTTTAGTATTTTGGATGTTTTTTTCACTAGTCTGAAAGAATACAAGCTATGAAAAAACCCCCAAACCACAAACTGACCAATTTTTCCTGTGTCTCGCCTAAAAAGGCATACTGAAAATTCAGTATAATTTATGAAGAACATAAAGATTTCATTTAGGGTTGAAGCATTTTTAAATTAAAAATTAAAAATTAAAAATTAAATTAAATTAAATTAAATTAAATTAAATTAAATTAAATTAAATTAAATTAAATTAAATTAAATTTCTGGTTACTATTTTTGTTATTTTATCAATTAATATAATTACATGTAACCGAACTCTATCCAAAGCTTCACTATATGCATCAATATAATGTTCTACTTCTGTACTAAAGCTTGTTCTAAAGGTTTAAGTTCTAAAAATTCTTGCTTAGCGTTAATGGTTCCATTAAGAACATTTAAAATCAAAATGAAACCTTTTCAATACACCAAAGTTTCTCTATAGTAAAAAAAAGATTCTTTAGATTATTACAAATGTCTTCATACTATTAAAAATATTCTTATTTTGAGAACTTTCAGAATGGTTGTTCCATTTTAGAACCTTTCTTTTTAAGGGTGTAAAACCTTAAGTTAACTGGAACCTTTTAGTAAAGTCAAGTTTATAATAAATTTATACATTTATAGCAGTAAATATAATTAAAACCCTTCATAACCACGTCTCATATAGAATAAAGTCTGGAAAGTGTCAAGTGTAAAGTTTTTTTTTCCCTGAAACTTCTCACTTCTGCTTTTGACAACATCAGCGGCCTGAAGTTTTTGTACATGTGGTGAGTCTCTCGGATTCAGAAATAGCCTCTCTGGTCAGCATTCATGTTCAGGCGATTCTTCAGGCGATGTTTTTTTAGTGTCTGGCTTATCGCGTTCAGCACAGCGGCAGACCTTTAGTTCCCATCAGCCCATTCTGAGAAAAAAAAACCCCACCTGCGAGTTCAGGGGTAACAGGTAACAAGCAACATTTCACCTTTATATATATATATATATATATATATATATATATACGCTTAAATAAATGCTTATAAAATTCATTAAACAATGTTCCTGATAAAGGCCTACCATAGGCTTGATGCTCTTTATATCTTTAGCACTGCTTCTGCACCTGAAACATGTACAAAAAAGAGCAAAGATTATAGTTTTTCCCCTTTTTCATCAGGAGGCTTGTATGAAATGTCATGTATTTGAGTAATTTATAATCGAGCACTAGTTCTTGGAAATCAGAACATGTGATTGGATGTGGGCTATTTTTCAAAAAAGCTTTCCATTGCCTTAACTGAGTTCTCCGGAGTGCAGTGCTTGTCTCTATGGCAACGGAGCAAAGCTTTATCAGTTTTAAAAGGCTGCAAACTGCCTCTATTTGCACCACTTTGAAAAAACACAAAAGAGGCAATGCAGTCGCAGGGTCTCTTACCTTAGTGCTCTCAAACCCTGCTCCATTCCTCCAGGTCTATAAATCTTTCTTGTTGTGTAGTTCAATTGTGCAAAAGTTTTAAAAGCCTATATTTTTGTGAATGACACTATAAATATGAACTGTTTTAATGATCTAATCATGCAAGTGTAGGCCCATTTCACTCAAACCCACCAAAACTAAAGCGTTTTTAGCAATCTAGCAAGCTCGCACATTCAAAGAAAACATATTCTGCGATGCAGATAAGGTGAATAACACACTAATAATAAATAATTAGTGAAGTCAAATCATTTAACGCAATTAATCACATTAAAAAAAAGTTTTGGTTTACATAATATATGTGCTGTGTATATTTATTATGCATATTGTGCAAATACATGCATGTATATATTTAATAAAAATGTGTTATTTTTTATATGAAATCTATTTATTTTAATATAAATTATATGAATACAAAATATAAATATGTGAATATCTTTTCAAAATATATATACTGTATGTGTGTGTATTTATTTAAAAATAATAAATACACAAAGAGCACACACATATACAATGCAGACAAAAGCTTATTTTGTAACGCAGTAAATAATACTACTGTACTAACTTATATTTTTACATCTCTTCTTTTTTTTCCTAGTTCTTACTATTCTCCACAATGTTTGAAACTTTTGCAAGCACTTATCAGATTATTGCAACCTTATGCCCCTATTAGAGAGGCATCTATTTGCAAGACATATTTATTTTGAGTGCTTGCTCATCTGCAATACATCTACAGGACGTTTCCGATCACCCTCTGAGGTTTCATAGACGTTTAAAAGCAGTTTTTAGGATGTTTATGATTAAGAATGTGCGTAAAACTGACCTCTTACAGACATACGTGTCGATGTTTGTACACATTTGATGCTTTCCACATCAAGCGTTGAGTTAAAAACATACACAATATGAAGACTAATTAAAAAAAGTTATATATTTCTTATCTCTATCTCTTAATTAATGTTCTACACCTGTTGCACGCGCTGAACAACAAACAAGTGCATTCTTCTGGAGAGAAGCCAATTAAGCAAAGGACGAGGGAGCTGCATTGCTTGGGCGAATAAATCCAAATAAAAACTCCATTGTTGCATGCAAAAGTTTTTAATCTGGGGATTTAGAGTGGATCACATGCTCTGACTGAACACCAGCGGCACGAGAGCACGCGCATTCCACAGCAGCCTCTCGAGCATCGTTTGTTTTCCTGGTCAAGAAACCCGCACACAGAAAACATCAAGTACAAGCACATCATTTCTGATGGGCTTTCGCGGAGTTGGCGGTTTGTTTACATAGTAAATCGGGCATTTCTTCACGGTCGGACATGACGCATTCCTACAGTCAGCGTTCTCTCGTGCTCCTCGCGTTTTTAGGGACTTCGTCCTCGATAATGTCCGTCTTGTCCGTCATTTTGATCTTCCAGCTCCAAACGCAACAGGCTGTTATAAAGGACGCGTCCACTTTCGGCTCGAGTGAGATCACAGCTGTGTTGATGCCCGTTTCCACGGTCCTTTCAGCCTTGTCTCTGACACTCAACTTGAGCTCAGTTGTTGTGTGTTTGCTTCACAGCTATTTGGCTACTGAAATATACCGAGGAGACTCAGATACACGAAGGTAACGCTTATGTAGACACCTTATTGTAGAATTAGATACATAATCATAATACAAGGACACTTTTCAAAGCAAACCGACCCCCCAACAAGATTTGAACAGTTGTAAAACCCTTAATAGAGAATGATTCATCAACTAAAGATAACCTTGAATGACATTTAAAGAGAGAAAACAATGAGAAAAAGAGTTTGCTAGTAATTGACGTTTTATTAATTTGATTTTGACCTCCAGAACAGCATGACTTATTCTGTCTATTATGTCTGTTTGTTTTGCAAATTGAAGGCCTTGCTGTAGGCTACTCATCTATACAGCATGAAATGATCTCAGGTTTTGCTTATATCCCATAGGGCCGACTGGTTTCTATTGGACAGCAGGGTTGTCCGGCATGTGACTATTGGACTGTTTTGCCTTGGAGTTTCAGTTTACTTAGCTGGTAAGTGCTACACAAAAACCACATGGAAGTCTTGGCATGAATTATAATAAAAAACTTTAATCATTAAGTTCAGTTTATACACATTTACAGAAAAGTTACATTGACCTTTTAACATGAATGTTTAACAGGATGTCATAAATGTCATGTCCATCTTTACATAACAAACATTTACTTTGTTTTAGTTAAGGAAGCCCATTTCAGAAGAAAAAATGGCAATGACGAATTAATGTCTTGCAATTCAAATCTAACAATTTGGAATTTATAGCTGAACATTTTAAATTTATTTTGCAATGCAACATTAAATCTCGCAATGACAATATTTTCCTTGAAATTGCAATATTTAGAATTGTTTTCCTTGGAGTTGAAACATTTTTTCTCCAACTCACATTAAATTTCATAATTGTGTATTTAATTTTTTTATGTAACCATGTTACAATGCTACATTAAATCTGGCAAATGCAATGTTTTTTGTGCAACTTGCTTTAGCTCACAATTTCCCTTAAACATTGCAAACTGTGACTTTATATTGCATAATCTGACATTAAATCTTTGAGCTGCAATGTATATTTACCGAATTGTGACTTCATATCTCACAATGTTTATTTCTTAGTTTAATTCTATTTTGAAACTTTAATGTGAAAATAGGCTTCCATATTTTATAGTAGTAATCATCATTAATATGACGTGGCGGCACCAAGCGAACATAGTATGCGGTTTTATCCAGCTCTTCATCCGTTTAAATCCCAGAGCTGTGCTTTTCTCCTGCATCTTTTAGCATGCCAGGTTCCAAAGCTCTTTTCCTGTGGAAAACAACAATGCATTAATTTATATTCATCATGCAGATGACACAGCATGGAGTGATTTGACATAAATATTTAATTTTCTCCCCTCACAGCCATGTCTATTTACATGTTATTGGTGTTCGAAGTTGAGACGGGCATAGCTAGCGTGTGCGTGCTCTCCTCCGGTGTCCTCGTCCTGGTACTCATCGTTATTCACTCCCTAATACGGGCCGCACACACAGCCAAACACTTCCGCGATGAACAAGCCCACACCATGTACCACAGCAACCCTGAAAACTTTGCTGGAACCCGTACGTCGAACCCAAGCCTCGCGGAAAAGCCACTGAGGCAGCACAGCTTAGCCAACCTGCACAGCTATTTCATCAACCCCGCTCACATCAATCCTAAATCACACTACTCTGCATCTAACGGCCCTCGCAGCGATACGGACGGCTACAGCGGCGGGAGCGGACGGACGCACAGGACACTTTCCACAGAATCCGGCCTGTTTCAAGCACAGGCCAAGCCCTGGAACGGGGTCAACAGCGAGATGAGATCTGTACTTGCTAGAAAAGCCCCAACCAAGGACTCGACTTTAGTATGAATGGTATCACATCCAGTTCAGCGTTGCCCAGAAATGTTAATTTGGTCATTACTAGGTCGTTGCTAACCTGTAGGACCTTCGTTTATCTTCTGAACACAAGTTAAGATATTTCTGAACACGCATTACTCTTGGTTCACCGCTAGTTGGTCAGACTAGCTCTCAAGACACTGTCTTAACATGCAACCGGCCCCAGAACGCAATCAGCACCGTTTATGACATCGCGAGCATGCTAAACGTAACTATAAGTAACTTTGTAGTTACATGTCACCTAATTCTCTTTAATTTGCAACTAAGTGTCTACTAACTCTCAGAGGAGCTTTAGGGTTAGAACAAGTTGGGACGTACTTGCATAGTTTCTGATAGTATCCTATGGACCCATCAAAATAAAGTTTTAGAACAGGGGGTCATCAAATTCTGTCATGGAGGAAGTTTAGTTCCAATGCATTTTTCAAACACACCTGAAGCAGCTAGTCAAGATCTTACTAGGTATACTTACTAGGACCAAGTTTGATGAACCCTGTGTTAGAAGATATCGTCTGCTAATACTCTAATGACTGCTAGTTGACATGTAGTTGCAAACTTACTTACTGTTAGTAGAATGTAGACTATCGAAAAGCAGACTATCGAAATAAAGTGTTACAGAATAGTTTTCTTTGTGCATAAAACGTCGGAAAATTACATTGAACCACTGATGTCACATGGACTATTTTAGCAGTGTCCTTGAACATGGTGGCCTATGGAGGGTCTCGGATTTAATCAAAAATATTTGTGTTCTGAAGATGAACAAAAGGTCTTCCAAGTTTTGAATGACATGAAGGGGAGTAACATTTGGGTGAACTAACTCTTTAAGGTTGGCATTATATAATACACAATGTGGCTTTATATAACAGGCCTTATTTAATATATAAACGCATAGACAGTTGTGGCAAAAAGTTTGAAATGATTACGATTTTTTTTATAAGTCTCTTATGCTCTGACTTTATGTGATGAAAACATTTACATTAATATTGTGAAATATTAATGCGGTTGAAATAATTGTTTTCTGAAGGATTAATGATGTGATGTAATGAAAATTCAGCACTGCATTACAGGAATATTTATACAATAGAAAATAGTACCTTGATAATATTTCATATAATAGTGCTGCTTTTTCCATCAAATTACTGCAGCTTAAATTATTTATGTGACGTTTAAAGCGAAACGTGTAAAAATCTCTGTTTTTGTTTGTACACCTAATATCAGCTCGCAGGTGTTAGATCACTAATTGTTGAAATGTGAAATAATAATGTGAAATTACTACTGAAATACTTGAGAATTTGTGTAGATGTAGGATTTTTCATTAAAAAAAGCTTTTGGAACAGAACAATATTTTGCAACAGAACAACACAAGTTGAGAAAAGCATAACTGAATAACTTGCGTCATAATAAAACTGAAATGCTAATACATTTTTTACATTCAACGTTGCACATAAGCTGTCAGATTACCACTAAACACTGCATGCGTGATGTAGAAAGAAACCAAAAAATGAAGTAAAACTAACCTTGGAGAAAGACTTCCATGAGTCAAGTGTGTGTGGGTGTATCGTTTGGATTAATTGCAGGTTTCACATCACTGAAGTGACATGTACATTTAAAAACAGAAAAAGTGAGCAAATTAAAAGTGAAGCAAACAAGCAAAGCAAAATTACAGGAAGCCAATGCCACATTTATATTTAACAGTGAGGTGATATATACAACCAAAAAGAAATAAAACAGTAACGTAAATGCATGTAATTGCATTCAAATGGATAGTAGCTACAACCTTCGTCCCTGCGAGCTGCTCATCTGTTCCTTCAGTGAAATGGCCTGCCGGAGCAGACCGTCGATGTTCTTGAAATAGAGACTACTATTTGTCATGCTTTTAACCGCACTGAAAAACAAAGAAACACACACAAAAAAACAGACATGAAGAACATTAAATAAAGCACTACATAACATGCACAATCAATTTGTGTAATGTACATCTTACCTGCATGCATATTCAACAGTGTAGATCGCTCCTTGACTTTGTTCCTCCCAACTCTGCATGTCTGTCTACAAATTACAATTCATCCCAGCACTTCAGTTATTTTTCTAATATAATAACAGTAAATATAGATTTTGTGTTTACAATGTACAAAAATACAAACATAAAAGAAAATACATACATGAGATCTGCATATTTTGTCTATGAATTTATAATTATAACACTTAGGTCAACTTGATAATTAAATAACATAATACTAGGGCTGTGCAATTAATGGCAAAAAAAATTGCAATTTAAGCACATGCAATTTTGAAATCGCATAAGGCTGCAATTTTATCTATTAATTCATTTAAATTCATTCATTCAGAAACGGCACAAAGAAATTACTAAAGCAATTACCTATCAAATGTGCACAAATATGATGCATGCGCACATTGTCAGTAAATGTTATTTCCTTCATTGTGAAATGTTTTGTTATGCACTTCTTATGCACTGAATGCATGCATGAAGCTTGTTTGAAAAAAAAAAACAAAAAACAGTTGCCAAGTATTTGCCAGTCGCAAATAAAATCACAATCGCAATATTAGTCAAAAAAAATAAATAAAAAAATAAATCGCAATATGATTATTTTGTCCATATTGCACAGCCCTATATAATACTACATTGGATTTATCATGGTGGTTTCCCATAAAAAAAAAAGTGCTACAAAAGTACAAATAGAGTAAGTTAAACTAAAACCAAATAAATACACAACACCTACAGGTCAACAATAAATCAGTACAACACTTAAGTCAGCTTGAATAATAATAATAATTTATTTATAATGGGCTTTATCATACCCGAAGCAGTACAAGTTAATAAAAACATGACAGAAGACAATAAATAACAACAATAAAACGTAGAGACAAAATATAGAACAGAATATAACAAATACCAAAAAGGTTAAATTCACAAATATTAAAAAGGTTATGTTAACAAGTGCATACGCATTTGAAAAGATTGTTTTAACAGTTGCTTGTAACAGGAAACAATAAATCGGTAATATATTACACAACATGACATTGTTTTCCAGGTACTAAATACTAAGACTAAAAATAGTATTTATTTAATAATCGACTCTTATAATTAATAATGTACATTGAGATTCTGAAGTGAAACCTGTGAGATTCTAATATGGCAGGTCAAATGTTAATCATTCAAGAAAAAATAACCAAATTAGTGTTTAGGCTGTCTGTATCAGTGTAATATAGGCTTTGCAACACATCAAACACATAAAATCAGGTAACGTTACCTTGTGTTGCACGAGCTCTGGTAGGGATCTCCTCACGTGCTCTTGTAACCTATAAAGCGCTATCGACGGTTCATTGGCCAAAACATACATACTCTCTGTGAATTTATCAGTCACTGTAGCAGAAATAAACAAAACATATCATCAGTATCCCTTCGGCAGATTCATATCAAGTCATGTGTAATCTCAGATTACTGACGCGCTTAGATAAGGCGTCTAATAAATATTGTAAATTAAATGTTGAACACTGAAACGTCGTCGATTATAAAACATGAATCAGTTGACATTGAAACTCTCCATACCTCTTTTTACTTTCAACTGCATTTCTTGATCCTCCATTTTTATTAAATATTAACATATGATATAAATGTCCTTCTGTATTATCCAGACGCTGCTGTTTCCCTTCAAGTGTGCTCCCAAAACATCACCCCATAGTAACATCAGGCCAATAACTAGTTCCTAGCCACTAGTTCTGGAGATTTTGATTCATCTAAGTGAATCGATTCATTTGAATCGGCTCACCCATCAGGATTCACTGAATCGTTTAGTGGCCTTTTCTGTAGGTAGGTGACAGCGAGCGAGTCACTGAACAAGCCGAGTCGTTCATGACTATTGAAATGGGAAACAACTTTTTATATAATAAAAGGAAAGCACCGAAACGTTTAGAAATAAACATTTCAACCAAATATTTGATGTTCATAAGGCTATTGAAAAATACAATAAACATTCATAATTAAATGCAGGCAGACAGAAATACGGACAGAAAACTCAAAACATCTAATAATAAAATTAAGGAGGGCGTATTGATAAGTAGATCAAACAAATAAAATACCCTTTTCCCAGCTCGCACTCCGTCTTCGAAGGCAGTAAAACAGTCAAGAGCCTCAAGGAGTCAGTGAACTAAAACGATTCCTAAAAGATTCGTTCAAATCCCCCGACTCGTTCACGAAGCCCACTTCAAGCTAGTGCTCTAACACTAATTGTTAAAAAAGATGCGATTAATTCTGCTTCCAAAAGTACGATTTTATTATGAGAAAAGTACATTTCCACACGATATCATTTAATAGACTTTGAATGCGCGCGAGTTCAATGCACTTGCATTTCAGTTTCACTTTTGCAACCGAATCAGGAAACAAAAGCAGCATATACGATCATACCAACCTGTAAAGTTTAAGATCATGTAAACACTCGAAGGTAAGTCATATTTTGACATTTTTTTATGCGCATTATTACATACTTGCACGTAGAGTTGGCGCTAATCTTGTTTATTTCATATTTATGTATACTTTCTTTATTGCGTACATTTAAAGGTGTACTGATTATGGAAAACCGAAATGATGAGAATGCTGTAAACCACTCGACCACTCTGACAAATAAACAGCGGGGGAATGAAGTCACAGTCCGACCCGCCACTTTAGACAGTGAGTCTGCATCCACCTCCTATACATACAAATGCTGACATTTAAAAGTAATTTTTAATGTAATTAATGGCATTTAATTATGTCTTGTAGACCTCTCAATTCATCAGCTGGCGGCCCATGGAGAGATTTCACAACTGGAAATACATTTATCCAAAGGTATCAATAAATACACAATACTTGCTGAAATAAATATAATAAATGACAAAATGAACAAATATGTATTTATACGGGTAATCTTGCAGACGGTTCTCTACTTAACAGTCAAGATGAGCGAGGTTTCACACCACTAATGTGGGCTGCTGCTTTTGGAGAGATAATGATGGTGGAGTTCCTCCTTCAGAAGGTGAGAAATACACATTTTTACAGCCACTAAGCCTGGACTATATATACTTTTTTATTATTTTATGCTATATTATGTTAGGGAGCAGATCCAAAAACACTCGCTAGAGAACGAGAAAGTGCCTTGTCTTTGGCCAGCGCAGGAGGATTTGCTGATATTGTTAATGTTCTCCTACAACATGGCGTAGATATTGATTCCTACGACTGGGTATGTGCAGATTCGGAAACTATTCATACAACCTTACAAATACACCATACACAACCATTCAATACCGCAGGGATCTAACGTCTACTTTGACAGAATGGTGGGACCCCTCTTCTGTATGCAGTTCGTGGGAATCACACAAAATGCGTTGAAGCTCTCTTAAGTAAGTCTTCAACATATTCACACAGTTTAACAGTTGTTATGATGAACTAAAGCAAGTCTGTGTTTAGAATGTGGTGCAGATATCACGTTTGAGGCAGACTCTGGCTACAGTCCTGTTGCTCTCGCCGTTGCATTGGGCCACAAAAAAGGCAAGTCATTTCTTACACTGCAGTATATTAATATAATAAATAATACATTTTAATTTGTATTAATGAATAACTAAGTCTTCCAACTTGTCTGCAGTGCAAAAACTGCTTGAAGATCACATTTTGAAGCTCTTTCGGGAACCAGTTTCAGTGCCTGAAAACACATGAGAAAGAGGACTGCTCTTACAAGACATTATACTATGATCCTGTATATGTTATAGCTTTATTTTGACAATGGAGATGTGTTTTGTATCATTTTTAATTAAAAAAACTTTCTTTTTTTTTTTTTTTTTTACAAATGTGTGATCCATGTGTGTTGATGTGAATGCAGTCTATGTAGAAACAAAGGAAATGAGGTCAAAAGTAACACCAGTTGATGTTTTTCCTGAGAGTAGGTGGAAATAAATTTCACATCCAGAGGTGAAAGCAGGGGTGGTTGGCATTCCCGCCTCTTCATACTTCCTCTTTGTCCTTTTCTCAAAACATTACAAAAGCTTTTCCCCCAGGATATCCAGTGTGTAAACAATTATTCTTCCAAAAAAGTCAGCGCTGTTTTCAAATACTATTTTTAGCCTCTGAACCGAAGGGGCATCTTGAATGGGAAAACTGTGGGTGAAGAATCAAGGATTTGATAAGCTTGGGATAAATTGAAGACACGGGCAATTTGGCCATTGGCCAGGAACAAACAAAAGTTGTAGAAGGTTACTGTACCAGAAGAGTCGACTGACTGAGAAGAGAGAATATGGTGAAACATGCATTTATCTAACCTGATGCAAAAATAACAAAAGGCTGAAAACAAAGAATAATATTGCACCATCTAGAAGGATATTTGTAGACAGTTGTTGTCCTCTGGATAGAAGTCTAAAATATGTTTGAGATCCTCTTCTTTGGCAGAACCTGTAGAAAACAAACATGTCAAATGATTATTGTTTATTTTTCTCTCTTTTTTACGAAAATTGTTAGTCGGTGGTACTTGCAGTTTAACTCAGCACATGGTTAATCCATGAATCAGCCACTGAATGATTTAATGACTCACATTAATGCAGTCACTTGCTTTGTACATAAATGAATCAGCGTTTTGAACTAATCCGTTAAATATCGCTCAAATGGCTCAATAAAAAGCCCTTCATTTGGCGCCACATACTGGCTTAATTGTAAACTGCAGAAAGAGTCGAAGTAATATGGGTCAAACTAAATCAACTGTTCATAAGGCCAGGAACATGTATTAAAGTTTATTAAAATAAATTATTAAATATTCTCAATGCATCATGGGAGTTTGCGGTAAACGCCAGTTATTTTTTTCCCGCGATTTCGGGTTTCCATGGCAACAGCAACTAGCGTTTATGTAAACAGCACAATCGCTACTTTAACCATTTTCGACACGACTTCGAAATGACAGTAAATAATTCAACCTACATTCACATAAACCACTCCTTAACAACTTCTGAGCTTACGGTAAGTCTATTTTTTATGTTTTACCGTAAAAGCTAATATTAATCGACTGACCTTGTAATTTGCAAGTTTTCCCCGAAAACCCTCCTTGGAACTGCAGCCTGAGCTCAGACACCCTCACAGGCTGTGGGAACTCCAGGACAACCCACTGGGATTCACCCTGTTTTTTAAAAATAAGTTGGTAAAATGGGTCACGAGGACGAAACGTAGCACCAGCTCTGCCAAATTAAATTACCTGGTCAGAATTCCAGCACGTCTCCTCATTACAATCAAACATGAACTTCTTTCCGAACTGCTTGACATCTCTGTTCAGCACTGAACTCACCCTGTGTGACAGAAACTCTATTGAACCTACTGCATGGTTATAATATAATAGCCAACAGTGTGTTTTACAGTACATACAGTTCATATCACACACGTTTAATAGTAAACCCCCACGTTTTTCTACCTGCTTTGAGTGTTGTTACAAATCAATGGCTCTGCCATCTTGAAATCGACCTTTCAACTGTGGGCAGATGGAGGCATGCGTGATTTCACGACAGTAAGGGCAGCGTGTAAATCAATTCTCCACCGTTAGATGTCACTCTTTAACTGCTAGTCATGAAGGCACACTTTCTTTGCTAGACCTACTTGTTCAAGGTGCATGAAACCTACATATCATTTATCAAAATGTGTGTAATCATTCACAGAATAACCGCAGTGTCCATTTTGCGCTCTATTTCGTGTTAACAATAGAGAATTAGAAGTAAATACAATATTTCTTACGTTTTTTTATATATAAATGGGTCATTAAACACAGGATAAGCCTATCGTTGTTTAAAATGGAGAAGATATATTTTGTTGCTGATGTGAAAGTCTGTGCATCTAAATCTTTACATTTAGTATCATACGTAATTTTGGTACAGTGCTATCACTAAATGACATAAATCTTGGAGCTGAAGCAATGAGAATAAGTGTTATAGTGGATAAAAAAATAAAATAATTATTTATGAATTATTTAATTCCTTTTTAAAATGCTTTTGTGTGTTTTTGAGACAATATGTCATCTCTTTTGTCTCGTCTTGCTGCGGTTGCAGCTTTTATCTAAAACTGAGGATTTGGCTATTTTGGGAATAAATGCTTGTTCTTCCTATAAAGAGGAGCAAGATCAGAGTGAGAGTGATTGATGACATTATAAATAAGCTTGGTCTCCGGATTTACAATCTGTGGGCACTTGAGCAGATTGGTTGAAATGCATTACAATCTCAAGATCACAACTCAATTTTAGCTTGATTTTTAACTAAACTAAACTAAACTAAACTTCCAGCTGTGCTTAAAGGGGTCATATGGTGGAACATGCACTTTTTCAAGCTTTTTGGACTGAAATGTGTGTTGGGAGTGTGTGTACACAACCACCCTATAATGATAAAGATCCACAGGTAGTTTGTTTTAATTTAATAAAAATAAGTTGCCCCTTCTGAAATCAAGCCATTCTCAAATGCATGTCAGACGTCACACCGACAGAGGCCACACCCACAATAGATGATTGACAGCAGCGTGTCACACAGACTGGACTGGTGTCTTACCTCAGACCCAGTGATCCATCATCAGACCGAGACGCAGAGACAAGCGAGACTCCTAAGAGATTGAGGTGTTTTGTTGTTGAATGTATTAATCAACAGTAGTCATTTACCTCCGACTTCTGAGTGACTGAAAAGGATTAACTTTACGTTTGGTTCTGAAGGGAAACGCCCCCTTGATCAACCAGAATGAGTTTATGTTCGCGTGAAAAAATTCATGATTCAGCCTCACCTACAGAAGCAGTGAGTATAATGCCTTTTAATGAATCTTTGCAAATCACCTTTCCTAGTAATGTGCTAATTAGCAAGTTTCACTATGATTACGGCTAAAAAAAGATCCTCTAAGAGCGTCTGGAAAAGAGGGGCGGGGTCAGCGGAGCTCGTGAAGATTTAAAGGGGAAGTACACAGAACAGTGATTTCAAAAGAGCTGTTTATGACAGGGTAAAATTAGCGTTTTTAAAACTATCTTTGAGAAATTTTTAAATAAACGATATTACAATCTTTCCATTAAGACCCTAAATAATCATATTAGCTTGTGGAAAACTGGGTTTGTATGACCCATTTAATAAAGGCAAAAGTTAATCTCTGGAATGATTAGGCTACTTAAACCCTTGCTAATGTTACTGAATATACTCAGATACTGTAACATGGCTGAAATATTGTGTTCTCTCTCTGTCAAACTCTGTTTTAGTCACTGACTAATCCTCAAGTTAATAGAGAATCTTTACAGAAAATAAACACAAACATGCCATTTTTTACGCTATATATCAGCCGTCATTTCCCAATGAATATTTTAAATTTCTTTCAAAAATAATTAATTGAATGTTAAAATAGACTCAGTTATTGATTCAGGTCACTCAAGGGTAGAGTGCCTAGAAACAACAATCACAGCACAATCAAATTGTTCAATATTTCAAGTCACATGCAATTAATTTGTTTGTGTAGAAGAAAATCAATACCTAAAAACGATTACCTTAAGGGTTCTACTTATCTTTAGGGTTATACTAAATATATTTTATAAACTTTAAACTTTAAAGTTGTCACATGTAACCATACCCAATAGAAGCTGGGTTTAACTAAAGGTCATCTGTAATTTTTGTGTGACAGGTCAAGATTTCATTGAAAATTCACAGCAAATACAAAAGATTCAGTTGATTCCAGTACAGCATTGGTTAGTAAAGCTGTTTGATAAGGTTGCAGTTATGTACAGTGTTGCCAAGTAAGAGGTTTTCACGCAGAATTGGGCTCTTTCTGTGGAATGTTTTTTTATGCCCACTCGCTGAAGCAACCCAAATAATGTGATATTCAGCCCCTGAAAATTTGTAATATTTTCCCCCAAAAAAGGCTAGTTTTGAGTAGCAATTGGGAGGATTTTCTGTTAAACCTGGCAACCCTGTTTACATATGGCCGTTTTACAGTCAAATTAAATTTACCCGATATGTTAAACATTAAGCAGCCACACCATCTTTTCTTTATTGCTGCTAATTTTCAATCATTGCTCCATTCTGACAGTCACCTCACAAAGGATGATATATGGATGGGATTTCTGTTTTGCATGCTGTAGGTTGATACGATATTCACAGCCAATCAATTATTCCGAATGCCATTCGATGTGCCACAAGGCACTCTGTTCTTTAATAAGCTGAAAATGCCTCCAAATAGAAGACACATCTGTTTGCTTTGGAGCAATTAGTTGTGTCTGAGCCGTTCCATGGTTTTTGGCAAGCCTTGTACTTGTCCCCGGCACCAGAATTTTCTGCTTCAATATTAGCAAGACTCATAATTAAACCCTTTAGGAGCGAAGCGTTTGCACAATACGCTCGGCTGCTTCCAACGCAAAGTGTAAGTCGCTCATGCTTTATTCGCTTACAACTGCAAGCAAAAGATTTTGATTATTGTCTCTCTTCCAGTAGTAGAGAGTCATTATTCAAGGTGAGCTTACGTGCTTCTTCCAGCACTAAATTAGAAGAAAGATTGATGTACGGAGGAAAGAAGACTGACAAGACGAGGAAATATTCAACATGTGCTCTAATGGCCTATTGTTTGTTAAATAGATGCTAATGGCTGTTTTAGTCTTTGTAATGGTGATGTTAAAGGGAAATCCGCAATAAAATGTGATAGCTTTCTGCTTAGTAGGTGCATAATTCAAATGCTGAAGCCTTTTTCGTCCCATTGGAGGGAAAAATCACAGGCGATTGTAAGTTCGTCACTATAGCAGCATTTTTATTTTTTTTTTAAGCAAACGACGGATAAATTGAAATTAATTTAGTTAACACCAAGCCTTATTCTGAGATTAATTTGCACCCAGAATTTAAATCTCCAATTTCTCTGTTTTTGATCTTGAGAAAAGTCATGTAACCCAGAGGAGAAATATATTGCACAACTGGAGCAATGTCAGCTTCGTCTCTGCAGCATAACTGCAGGGCTTACTATCACCTATTGGCAAATGACAGACCTCAGCAGCGTTGTCCTGTTGTCAAGCCATAGCACTTTGTCATGGTGCCTTGTGAACAGAGCAGTAAATCCCCTTGGCTATTGGTTCTACTGTAAAAACGACCTGCATCAGCAGGGTTTGTGAAGTGTGCCCACTTTGGTTTAAATACTCCAATGGCTCTCGACCTAAATCGCTAGAGGGCTAGTAGAGGAAGCGCCTGCTATAGTGGACATTTTTTCAACGCTCCAAGTTACCGCTGTGATTTGAGCTGTCTACCTAGACAAGATTTTAAGGTACCATGAAGAAGCAGCATCTGTGGAAGATTAAAAAAAATAATTAAATGAAAAAATGCAATGCCAGCTTTTAAGCTCACAATTCTGAACTTTTACTCATAGAAATTTTCAAGGGAGGGCAACTCAAAATTTTATAATATAAGTTATATAAC
>JAUMHP010000079.1:6117949-6131790 GCA_032361065.1 Enteromius trimaculatus | reverse complement strand
ATATACGCGCCATTATATAACCTATTGGTTTTTTATTCACAAAAAAAAAAAAAAAAGTTAATTGCAAATTTATATTTAGAAATTCAGAATTTTACAATTCTTACAAATTAATTTTTGTTCTCTAAAATCTGAGTTAGCATATCACAATTCTTTTTTTTAGCCACATAATAAAAAAAATATTATTTTATTGATTATAACTTGATATTCTGAGTTAATATACGATATCTAACAATTGTGAGTTTTTTTTCTCACAATTCTGACTTCTCACAATTGAAATTTAAGGTGATATCTTACATTCTTTAGGCTTTTTTTCTTCTGGTTTTCTTCTCTTTTGTCCCCCACCATGAAATAAAAAAAGCTAATGGTGAGTTTATATCTTGAAATTTTGAATTCTCTCAATTTTTACTTTTTTTTTTTAATTTACATTTTTTGTTTTGCACCACATAATATATATACACATTTATAACAATTGCAAGTTAATTTCTCACAATTCTTCATGCAATTAAAATTTGAGGTTATATTATGCAATTTAATTGTATTTCCCTTTGGATTTTTTGATCTCTTTGTTTATTCACCATGGAATAAAAAATAAAGTTTATAACTTTTATAATTGATAAAGTTTATAAATAAGTTTATATTGCAATTAAGAACAAACTTCCATATCCTCTTGACACAAAAAAACAACAACATTATAGTAAAGTTTCATTTAGTACTGAAAAATAGTGATCAGATTACATATAGCTATGCAACGTTTATGCTATCATTAACTGCTAACTGCAGAGTGTTTTGAAACAACTGCTTATGAGGATTTTAGTTAGTATGCTGCCTTGGAAGGCAGTAGCCTACCTGGGCTGTAGATAGCAACACGGTTCACTGAGTTTTGAACAAAGCTTCGGCGAACCCTCATGCCTTTAGTTATTTTAGAATTCATGGAAGTTACTGACTAGGACATAAGAGGTCATTTGTTGTCATGGTGATTCAATTTGCGTGTTGTTAAACCCTCGCGCGGTGCATGAGAGTAAGTAATGTGTTGCAGATCAAATGGAAAATAAACATCTAGAGTGCAAATTAAATTAATATGAGTGCCATTTCAAAGTGCTGTTTAAAACGTCATCAAGGCTCTTTTACTCAAAAAGCCCTTTTCACATAAAAGACACATCATTTGCCGAACACATTAAATTCGAAGGTCATGTTGCTATATGAACAAATTGATCGCCGTGTTCTTTTTGAATGTCCTTTTGTGTGCTTTTAAGGCCCTACGTTGTTTTCGATTACTTGTTTCTCCCCACTGTGTTTTCTTTCTCATTGCCCTGAATGAAAACAGCTGCCTCTCACGGTCGCCTACATCCATGAGAGACAAAGGTGTGAATCCTTGCTAGTTTGCCTTTTACTTGCACTTCAGTTTAACCCTGCAAATTGCTTTTACTGCTGTTCTCACAAAATAACACCTTGAATTAGGATGATTCCAGCTCATTAACCTAGATATACACATAGGATGATAGCAGCGAACACCTGGGTGGCTCAGCATGAAATGTTAGAGTGAGAACCTGATAATACCGTAAATGTGCTCATGCGAAGAGCCCACTGCATCTAGGGAGCCACTGGCTCATTGCGAAACTGTATATGTGTAGGGGTTCAGAGAGGTGGTGGTCTTAAAGTCCAACAGCTGCTAGAAGGGACTTCATCATGTCTGGGTCAATTCAGTAGCTGCTAGTTCAATTCAAGCTCCAATATTGTCCAATCCAATTGATTTCGCTCTCAATGGCACCAATTTCACCTCATAAATGATCCAATTTCCATGCAAACTCCATTCAAACTCTTTCACATTATATCCAATTTCTTCAGCTCATCCCCACATAATAGACGTGTCTACGCTCTCATTGCAGCTCCTCAAATAAGAATGATGAACCCTCCAGACACTTGGACTCGGTCTGTGACTACATTTCGTCTGGCTATGAGAACAATGCTAGTGTCTCTAGCCATGAGTAAACCCCCTGTGATTAAGATCCATTGCATTGTGCAAACCCTGTGATATTTCTGTCCATTGCAATGCAATATCTCACATTAACATGTGAAGGAACCACATTTGAGGATGCTTTCGATGGCTACCTGGACTACAAGCCACATTAAACATTAGGGTAACAATGGCCGGGTAGAAATATTGACATTCATGAATATTTTGACTAGAGTTGGGTATCGAGGCACTGAGTTATTGAAAAATCTTGTTTTTTTCAAGCTGAAAAAGTAATTTTTTTCAGGTAATGTGTAATGTTATCTTGTTAAAACGCATTTCACAAATTTGGTATCAGAAAAAGTATTGTTCAAGAACCGATACTGATCTGTACGACGGCATTTTAGTGTCAAGTAGTAATATTTTGAGGGAAAAATTCATAATTACGAGAATAAAGTCTAAATTTGTTGAGAATAACATTAACATTATAAGAATGTTAAAGTCTAAATTTAGAAAGTCTAAATATTTAAAGAAGAAAGTCACACACGATAATTAACTTGTAGCCATTGCAAGATTGAAGTTAGAATATTTTAAGAGTGTAGCCAATATTTAAATTAACTTTATTCTCAAAATATTTCCACTTTATTCTTGTCAATTCAACTTTATTCTCAAAATACAAATTTTTTTCTCAAAATTTCAACTTTATACTCAATATTTCAACTTTACTCTTGTAATTTCAACCTTATTCTCTAAATATTTCAACTGTATTTGTAATTTCAACTTTATTGTCAAAATATTTTAACTTTATTCTCGTCATTTCAGCTTTATGCTCAAAATATTTAAAATTTATTCTCTCAATTTCAACTTAATACTTAATATTTCAACTTTTATTCTTGTCATTTGAACTTTATTGTCAAAATATTTTAACTTTTATTCTTGTCATGTCAACTTTATTCTCAAAATATTTAAATTTTATTCTCGAAATTTCAACTTTTTAAAATCACCAACTAATGTTACCATTAAAGTCGAAATGAATATTGACCTAAACTTCAGTCATAATGTGGACTCTGGTGAACAGAATCCTCTCAGATAGCGTATTCTAGACTTCTCAATTTTGTCTGCATAAACGAAACCCATAAACCCTTGCTTTCTTACAATAGACTGCAGGCTTGAACTAAGACCCTGCCCTAGATTTAATTTTTTTTTCCCATAATCCAGTTCATGTGGATGGTCACAATATGCAAGACAAGATCTGTTGCTACTTCCAGCACATTGGGACTTTAATCATAGAATATCTGAAATTGCTCTGTCCCCCTTTATATGCTGCTCAAGTATAACGGTTGAATTCTTTTGATCTTACCACATCACTGAGTTAACCCAACCATTTAACATAGCACTGGCATTTGGGTGGGGAGTCAGCGGATCAATGGTTTGGAAATGTCACTGGATGGAAGATTGTATATGACAGAGGAGGAAATTATTCACAAGTCGTTCCGTTTTCTCAGAGTCTTATACATCTGAGTCACGCTGAGCAATTTCCTGGAAGCAGGACGGTAACCCCCTTGTTGAACCAAAGACCAGAAGAATGCCTCGCTCGTTCCTGGTAGCTTAGCAACATGCTGAACATTTTTCGAGTCTTCAGATGCAGATATGTAAACATTGTTTCAGGTGAATTTACATAACGCAAAGACTTTGAATCCTGATGTTGACACATAATTAGCTCGTCTGAGTGCTTCTCGTATGTTAAAAATATTGTGTGCTGAAGGGAAAACAATTTGAGCGCAGTCGGAAGAGTGTTTGTTTAACATTTCAGATGGTTTTAGATGGTTTAGAAGGTTTTCAGCATTCAAGAGGAAGGTTTGTCTAACTGTATTTGTGAAACAGAGCAGTCTCATCTTGAAAGAATCCCTAAAATCGGACTTGAATTTTGGGAAGCAATGTGTAAATAAGTGCTGATTTAAATTAGTTTTAAAACCGACACCGAATCAAATTGAATTGCTGCCTTGTTACTGTAAACATATTTTTATCCAATTATGTCCTATTTCAGACTGAATTTTAATAGGATTATGGTGTGACAATCCATGGCCTACAAATCTGATGGCTTGGAACTGGATAAAGCCGAGAAATTGGATTGCCCTTTTTATATATATATATATATATATATAATATCCTTATGGCGTCTCGCTAGCCACACTTTTGAAGCAAGATTTGGAGACAGACAACTGCCTCTGACTGACTCTGCAGCATTTCATGGAGATGCAGTTCATAGATCAGATTAAAGTGAACAGACAGGTGGAATAAACCCCCAGGATCCCAAAGTCACAGAAAGTTCTTTTCACCAGTGAATTCTTCAAAGAGAAATGTTCAAGGGCTATTCCGCCAACAAAGAACAAGTTAATTTGTTATGAGAGAGCACAGCTTCGTTTCTTTTGCTACGACAAATGTTGCACCGTGACTATTCTCCATGCGGAGGAGGGCTTCATTTGTTGTGTGGTGTCAAATACGTCTTATCTTGTTTCAGAAAGAATGGAACGCACATTATGTTCCATCAAGGTTGAAATCGTTTAAATCCTTTTCCCATCATTGAATGTGGTGAAACTCGTGTCTTTATCTAGAGGGGCCAGACACACACTCAGACATCATGTATTACACCTGCTTGCTGTTATCGTGTTGGGATCTTCTTAAAACTACTTTGTTACGGTGAAAGGAATGCTTGACTGTCAAAGGTAAGAAGCTGTGCATGCCCTTGAAAGTTTGGGATCTAGTAAAAACAGGCTCATTCGGGACAAAAGCAGGGATACTTCAGGAGCTAAACATCTCCATGGAAGCAAGGAAGTCATACGGGTTTGGGACGGCGTGAGGGTGAGTAAACAGAATTTCCATTTCTGGTTAAACTGTTCCTTTAAAGATAGAGGTGAGCTTTAATCTTTTGATGGGTTTACTAAGCAACCATAGCAATCTCTGCTGTTCTGTGATCCAGAAAGTCACAAACGGCTTCTCCAGGCTTATCAGATCCCGGTTTGCATTTCCGTCAGATCGTCACACGCTCAGTATCTTCTCTCTGCTTTTGATACCCATCGTCACTTATACGTATGAATGCCTTGAAACTCTCTGTTGGATCGGGTTTTTTTTTTCTTCTACCCTTCCACTTCAGACAACTTCTCATTCTCAAGGCGAATGCTCACAATTATTCTACAGTAGAATCCATAGACTGATAGAGGATCAGAGTTGAAAACATTATTGTTCAGTGAAGAGGACAAATAAGTTTGACACCGGGGTTGGGTTTAAGAACCGATTCAACCCAGCACACTCATTAACACTCGAGTCTTGTTCTGTTGCCTTTGATATGATGAGTTGTCCTTCGGAGACGCAATTTAGGCCCTACACCAAGCGCCGAGATGCATAGACTGTCTCTCTCACGCCATTAAAGACTAAATAAATCTCCCCTCGGGCCATGGGAACTACCTTTTGACTGGGGTAAGCAGGCTATACTCATGACAGAAAGCATCTTCTGGGTTATAGTACATTGTTCAGGGAAAGTACAAGCAAAGCAGTGTGCTCCATTGTTTTGTCAAAAGGAGGTTGATTGTTAAATTAAAATATTTCTACAATTAGTTGTGAAAATACTATTCAACTAAATAAGATAACAATGAAGCACTTCAAAACTCACTGACTTACGAAGATAAATGTTAAATGAAAGAGTTATAGAAGTAGAGGGAAAATAAAAATCATACAGCTATGGCAGACAATAACAGTTGGATGAATCCTGTAGAACACATTATTAAAATGCACAAATTAGTTAATTTTGCCCTTGGCTTTCAACCTGTATTTTTGTCTTTTATCATGTTCGTTTTGAACAAGTATGCGTTGCGGCGTAGTCAATCATTTAATTTTTTACTGCGTATGTGAATTTAGGAATGTCCTAATGCGTTGTGCAGGGACAGTGCCAATTAGCTTACTGCTTTGTAGATGAAAGGGTGATTCAGATGAGCGGTCAGGTTAACAAAGCCGTCAAATTGAAACGAGGAAAAAAAGGGGAAACAATCGCACTGTCATGGCTTTGAAAAGAGAATTGTCTTTAGGGGGGTGTTTTGGACATGTGATGTGACGGGTCTTATTGTTATGGTATCGAAAGCCTTGGAGTACCTCTAAAATTCACAGTGCTCTATCTCTGAGGGCAACAACATCATGGTACCTTCATATACTAGAAGATAGCCTGTATTGACTGAGCTGCTCTGTGTCTGTTCGTGCTTTCCCCCCTGTCCTTTTAGGGATAATTCACCCCAAAGGGAGAGTTCTGTCATCGTTTATTAACCCTTTTGTCATTCCAAACTTGTATGAGCTTCCATAGAACACTAACGGAAGTTAATCTGAAGAATGTCTGAACTTCTTTCTTCAATGCAACCAGGGGTTCAATAAGTCCATGCACGTCGAGGGTGTATGATAGTTCTGTGTGAAGAACAGACTGAAGTGTAAGTTATTTACTGAATCGTGGGCCCTGTGCACACAATAAAAGGTATTTCATAGAATGCAGATATTTTTATGCACTTTGGCCATTTGTCCACATGCAAACGCAGTATCAGGTCACTGGAAATTTTTGAGAACTCTTGCCAGGGACCAGGCACCAGACCTTGGTCAACCATTTGACACTATTTACATAGTTATAAGCTGGGTAAGAATCACAATTTTGTATGTAATGTAATTTTAGTAATGTTACACAAAAGGAAGACTTTCTGGTGCTAACAGAGAAGCTCCCGAGGAACGAATCACTTCATTATCACTATTTTTAAAAGCTGCATGATAATTTCATATGCTAAATCCTAAATCAAATCTTTATTGGTGATCACTATTCATTTTCATTGAATTGAGAAGAGGACATTCTGATCTAAACATCAGCAAAAGCAAGGAAGGCAAAACCTTCCATTTTAGGTGAACAATGCCTTTTTAGAGATGAGAACATCTTGGATGTGAAGTGGAAACAACTTCAATAGCCCTTTATGCACTTTAGTACCCTTCGACAAAAACACTTTTCTAGTGAAACGAAAATAAGAGCAAAATACTTCTCTACTTCTGTGTTGCAGCATACAAAGCCTGTGACTGTGACTAAAGAACGTTTTTACATTTTCTTTCTATTTTCCTTACTTTCTAACTTACCGACACTTACAGATGGTTCTGTAATGTCCAAAGAGAAATCCTAAAGGTGGGTAGTGAAAACTATGATTTAAAAACACAACATAAACAAATTAGGCAGTTGTTGATAGATACTGCATTAAAGAATACTGATAAATACTACTTCAAAGACCCAATAGAACACAAACATAAGCATGGCAACTCCTTAGCAACAGCACAGAAACTAAAACAAATAAAAAACCTAATGAGGCAAGAGTAAAGGTTTGTTAACACCAGGAACAATAACTATAAAGATAACTATCCACAGAAGCTCATCTGCCGCTTTAAATTCTCAAGTTGTGACAGCAGGAGTGATTCTGATTGGCTGTCAGTATTTTTAGTTTTAACCTGTTAGTGATGTTATACAAGACTTAATGGTTAAATCCAGGGTTTGGAGAAAAGCTCTTTGAAGAACGAAGCACTTGGGCTTTTTTTCCAGGCTGTTGTGCTCTGGCCAAGCATAACTGACAGAAGTGTTTCCTCTGAGACAAGCAGCCTGAATAGCTGTGGCCATCCCCCCGGCTTTCACAGTTTCTAGCCTCGCTGGCTTAATGGGCACTACCGCTCTCACAGAAGCTGCTTACCAAGTCCATTCAATGGACTCCAGACAATGGAGTGTTTCCCATTAACACCGAGCTCTTCCTCAGATAACGGGGTGAATTGGTGGAAATGGGGCTTTGGGCTTTTTTTAGGTTGCCCTGTTCTTGTGAAATGTCATCCTGGCAGTTGTCGGATTGCTTTCATTGCATGATAAAATGTAAACAGTGAAATCCTCACTGTAAACAATGTGTTTTGTCGGAGAATCTGAACCTCGGGAAATTTCTTTCCAGATGTTCTATCGCTGCTTACCTCAGTTCCTTTTTATTTGCCAAAGTCCTTTCAGATGGTGAGGCATCTGTTTGGTTTACTTTGTTTATAGGTGCATATCAGGGTTAAAACAAGTCAAGCTTTATCCACAGCATCCCGTGGCTTGCCTTTGATCGCCACAGACAGTTTCAAATAATCTCTTAGTTTGTTTCTACAAGCAAGTAATTCCTTTCTAGGTTAATTAACATCTGGTTGTTTGCAAATGTATTTTTTTTCTAATGTCAACAGTTCTTTTCTAATGTCCTTGTACAAATTATTTATTTTTTGGGGCTTTTTATGTTTGTCACAGAAGTTAGAATTAAAATTACGTATAACTTAAGTTAAAATTACGTATAACTATATAGACAAGTTAGTAAGTGATTTTTATGATGCTTTTGTGACGAAGGGAGCGAGGCAGACAGTCGGATCCATAAGCAGAGTGTTTATTAAAGACAGGGTCGTACAGGCAAGGGTCAAAGACAGCAAACGGAGCAACGGAGACGAGACAAAGTCGGGGTGAGTGTCCAGGCAAGGGGTCGGGGTATCAGGCGGAGAATCAATAAACAAGACGGTGCGAGGTCGGTTACAGGCAATCCAGAAAATACAAAACAAGACAGGGAAAAACGCTTACAAGGGTAGGACGAACCATACACAATGATGAGCGGGGAACAATGGGAAATGGGGAGGTATATATACACAGGTAAATCACATGAGGGGGAGGAGAACATATTAGTTGTCAGGGAAACACATGAGGTGGGTGGAGACAATGATAACATGTGACAAGACATACAAGGAGTGGACTGAGTTAAGATAGCTGTGGATAGATTTATAATCATTTAAAGTTGTTACCATCAGAATGGACAGTTTTGCTTCAAATTGCTAAAGCGATATTCAAATGTTTATCAATGAGACCAAAGTGACATTGGCAAACCTGGGATGAAAAACGTAATATTTGTATCAACAACAGGTGATTACCTAACCCTGCAGGATCCAGGCTCCTTAGATCTGTTTCCTCACAGCTCCTGGACGGGGTTAATCCTGTTTTCTGGGAACAGTTAATCTGTTCTTGGCCCAGAGGAAAGTGACACAGCAGACCACAAATGCACGCTGTGGGAAATACCATGTGTCATGCATGCAGAGCAGAAAAAGCTGTTTGATGCTTAGCTGCTTTTTTTTCAATCACTAGATGTCGCAAACTCTCAAAGCAAAACCAATTCAACAAATCAACAAAACAGGAAATATAATGAAACCGAGATGCATTTTGGCATTTGTAAATAATATAAATTGATGAGTTGCACGGTATGCTTTAATCTACTGCATATTGCATTTCATTTATATAACGCATTCTGACTGGATGATGGACGTTTTAAAGCGTGCAATTATTTTCAGGGAAACGCAAAACAAATATTTCAGAAAAATAACAAAAACCCACAGCAACACTAACCAAGATAAAAACGATGGGTCACATTCCTGTTTTTGCCACAAAATGATCAATTGGCCAGTTATTCATCATTTATATAAACATGCATAAAAAATAACATGCTTAAATGTAATTGTTCAGATGAAGAAATCCTGGATCTAATGTTTTGAGATTCATTAAGCATGGCTCCAAAAACCTTTGGCCCATTTTTTTTGGAGACAAACATGTGCTCATACTGAATGAATGAATGAATGAATAAATAGACATGAGCTCAACACAGCTGTATTTCACATTGTGTGGGAGAAACACTTTACTTAAAGCCTTTAGGTATTATGCATTATTAAAAGGTATAATGCAACATAATTATTCATAATGTGAAAAATAAATATTATGGATGTCGATGGTGACCAAAACAGCATGGTTACAAACTTTTTTGTGTTTGGCAGAACAAATAAATTCATACAGGTTTGGAAATACTACAGGGAGAGTAAATGATGACAGAATTTACATTTTTGGGTGAACTATTCCTTTGTGTGCGGTCTTCGGGGTATTTTTTTACCCACAAATGACGTTCCCTAAAAATAAAAATAAAAAGTTCTCTTTGTCCATGAGACTCTGTAAAACTGTAAACACTTTCTAGATCTACAAAAAAAAAAAAAAATTGGATTGATAGCATGATTTTATCTTGGTGTAAAAAAATACTCACACTTGTGCATTTTCTTTGCGCTTAGAAAATGAACAAAATTCATCCTTAAAACCAGGAACAATGCAGAAAACACATAGACAGAAATAAAGTGGCACACAATGAGCTGTCTTTTGTATGCAGATGTAAGTATTACATTACATTACAAAATAGAAAATGCAATAAATAAATAAATGCTGTATCCATGTTGTTCACTCCTCTTTTGTTATAATCCAAGAAGTAGTTATTATTACTAATTATTGTTCCTAGTTGTTTGATTGTTCCCCATTATGCTTTTTTGATGTTTTTGTTGCATTCTGATGTTCATGCAGTTTATTGGTAATCAATATGTAGGCTATATAACTGTTCATTTCTGTTCATTTGTGTTATCTTTCAGTTAGTAACTGAAGTGTAGACTACATTTGTAGAATTTTATGAAAAATAGATGTTTGAAATAAATGATAAACTCTAAAGACCCCAGCTTTTATCTTTGTGACATCTTCTTCAGGTTTGATTATCATAATGTAACATCACTGTAAAATGCTCTTTTTTCAGTACAAAAAATACTAAACTATGACAAAAAGTAATTGTTATTGTTAGAATTGTGATTACATAAAATGTGGATATCATTCCAACTGAAAAAAAAACTTGTGAAAAGATATCTTATTGTTGGTCAAAAAGCAATTAGTAAATAGTAGTGCTCTGCTGCCATGTAGTGGTTAACGTTATATATTTTTTTTACTTTTAAAACTTAATTTTCCAAAAAATGGACAAACATTTTACACTAAACCATGTCAAATTATCCATGTCATCCCCATGAATGAAAGTTTAAAATGTGGGTATTTACAGTTTACAAAGTTTCTGCATATAAACCCATTAAAAAATAATATGTATTTATTAATTTATATAAATTTAAAAAAAAATAGCATAAATCCTACGGAAACTGCAGAAATGTGGAGTAAAAACAATAATAAACAGGAAAATTGCATTTTTTTAAATATACTATTATTTTGTTACAAATTTAAAGTTTTGTTGCCTGGGGTCTCTAGAGACCCTAAAGATCATGCGTGTGATTCCAAAACGAAGACTGCATAAGTTAACCGTGGTTACAATTATTCACGAGATCATAAAGTGCACTACAAGGCATAATTAAGGGATTAAAACTCCTTGCTAAAAACTAATGTGTTTTACATAAATGCTTTAAGTAAAGTGTCTCCAAAAGTTTCACAAACACTGAAATCTGTTAAATATCCCCAATTTCTTTCAAAGGCCTGAAGACCTTTGACCTTTGGATATATTTATACCTCATAAAAGAGCCTTCTGCATACTGACTAATTTTTGCTTCAATGTACTTTGTCATCCAGATATTTCTGTAATTCCTGGTTTATCGAGCATTTAGACCCAGAGGAGTCTGATGTGGGTAAATAAAAGGTGGCGCACAGTAAGCTATGTCTGCTGCACGATGACAGAGTGCCTGCGAGGTGTTATGGTGGGATGTGGGAGTTGTTCCCACTCTGCGCCGGTGGCTCCAGCACACAGCCGCCCACTAAGAGTCATGTTAGAGGCCAGATCTCCATCGCTCTGTGCTCAGTGCTGCGAGGGACATGAGCAGGAGGAGTGAAGGCGATCCAGCAGAGGTGACTGCTGTTATAACCCTCGGACACCCAGCAGTGCACTGACTAGTGAGCATGAGTTTATTTTTGTTAACACCTCTGATAATGTGTTATGACATGCCCTGTTTCAGGTGTGATAAGATGAGAACATCTTTTTTTACTCTCATAATAATATAACTGTATGCTTTATGTAATTAAGTTAATCCAATGTATATACATTTATAATACAAATGTGTGTGTGTGTGTGACATAATTCATTTGATTCAATTACCTTAAAACTGGCTTGATTGTTAACAACATAATGCACACACACACACACACATGTTGGGTTTACATGTTTTATGGGGACATTCCATCGGTGTAATGGTGTTTCTACTGTACAGACTGCATGTGGTATTGTCCTACACTGACCCTACACCTAAACCTACCCCTTACAGGAAACTGTGTGCACTTTTAGATTTTCAAAAAACTTCATTCTGTGTGATTTATAAGCTTGTTTCCTCATGGGGACCTGAGAAATGTGCCCACAAGGTCAAAATGTACTGGTATTCCTATCTTTGTGGAGACAATTGGTCCCCACATAGGGTGATAAATACCAGGTGCACACACACAAACACATATGTAATACTGATAACAAAGAAGAAGAAAAAAAGAAGAGTCAAAAACACTTGCAAGAAAACGGTGGGTCGTTTTTAAGCTTTGCCTTTTGGTTAAAGAGTACAAACACGATATGATCCTGATCTGTGAAGAAACGGGTGCGCGCGCCCCCCAGCGGTGAATGATCACAAGGAACGAGCAGCATAACAGCCGTGAATCACGGGAATATTTATGCAGGGCTGCGTAGAGTCTCATTCAGGGTGGCACTAAGTAAAACACTGAGACAACTGATTTAGCCCAGTATTATATATAAATGTAAGCGTTACGTTTGATGATGTCCCCCAATATAACATTTCAAGTTGTCAGTTTCGAGTTGACAGTTTAGATAAGATATAGTATCCATGTATAAAAGAGGCATATTTGTTTCACTTGTCTTTTTCAGCCATATTTATTCTAAAAATTCTAGATAGTTATTTACTATTGTGGTGTGGCATGAACACTGCAAATAGTTTAATTTTAGGAATAAATGGGAAAGGACAATTTAAAAGAGCCTAGAGATAAAGTTTTCAGAAAAAATTCACAAACCCTCTCCGATTTAAATAAAACAATATGCACTTCAGAAAATCAGAAGAATCAAAAGATTTGCGAACCCACTTTAAAGTAAAGAAAAGTTCTGTCCAATACAGCAAGAGATAGAAATAACTGATGATTTTAGCTGGTGACAATATTAGCACACTGTATTTGTGTGTGTGCATAGATAAGGTTTCTGGCTGCTAAAGGAATTATGGCGCCCAACTGGATGGTCACAAACAGGCCTGTCTTAGCAAGGTTAGTTGAAAGTAACGATCCTTCCTCCATATAGCAATGCCAGTTAGACAAGCTGAGATGCGAGCATCTATCATCAGGATGGAATGAAAGGTAGAGTTAAGTATCATCCCCATAGCAATGATATGATAAGTCATGTTTCTGAATGAGAGAGCCTATCTGATGCCACAAAGACAGAGAAGAGAAGTGGTCCAAGAACTCAGCCCTGAAATACCCCAGTAGTAAGATGTTGCGACTTGGACACCTCACCTCTCCAAGATACCTTGAAGGACCTATCTGAGAGGTAAGACTCAAATCATCCCTGAGATGCCCTTTGCCAATAGAGTTGACAGGAGGATCTAGTGTTTAACCATGTCAAAGTAGCAGACAATTCCAGCAAGGTAAGTACTGATTGATATAGATTTAGAATCCAGTCTTAGGACTTCAACAACTGAAAGCAACACCGTCTCGGTTAAATGTCCACTTCTTAAAATTACATAATAACCGCTCCAAAGTAATAGTATATTCCTGCACAACTGGAGAAGCAGCTGTTTCAGGACCCTATAGTTTTTTTGTTTGTTTTCCATCTAGCGACCGGGTGATGTAATGGCGTGAAAAATTTTACTCTACGGAATATAACATTTGCTTCTCTGAAAAGAGTAAAAGCAGGCACGTGCACACATCCCAGATAGCACACATACATCTAGGAGACGTCTATTTGACGTCTGCATTTACATCTGCAAGACGTATTATTTAGGT
>JAUMHP010000079.1:6099028-6114435 GCA_032361065.1 Enteromius trimaculatus | reverse complement strand
ATTATGCATCAGTTAAGCATGAACACACATATAACTAATGATTACCTGAACATATAATAAGGGCATATTAGCCATTAATTACAATTAAATAGTCATTTTAAAAGCAAACATGAATCAAATTATTAGCACTAAATTAGTGTCAGTTAAGCCTTAATTATTACCTTATAATCTTAAACTTGAATATTACTCTATAGGTGCCATAATTAATATGGATTTAAGTTTCACTTAGAATATGGGGTCAAATCCCATTTATTAGCACTATATTAATCGTAGTTTAGCCTTAATTATTAGCTTATCCTAATCAATAAACTTGAATATCACTCCATAAGTGTCATAAAGTAGATTTAGAACAGGGGGTCAAATAGTCTTTATTACAATACTTTAGCTATAAATATGCAAACCAGCAGTAATTAAACATAATAACAATAACAACAAATAAATTAAATATATAAATATATATTATATTAGTTAATATATAAATATATTAGTTAATTATTAATTACTAGCTTATTTTTGTTTATAGCATAAATGTATGTCTTTAAAATGAATAATGTATTGTAAATAATGGATAATATGCCCTTACGATATGTACAGATAATCATTAGTTATACACGTGTTCATGCTTAACTGATGCATAATTGTTAATCATAAATTACTAGTTTATTTATGCTTAAAATGTTAAGTTAATCATTACTTACTAGTGTGTTTTTGCTCAATTAATGCTTAATTGTAAACAAATTAACCATTAATTAATGCTTAACTAATGCATTATTCCGACCCCCTATTCTGAAGTGTTACCATGCAGGGTGCTCTTCTGCCATACATTATAGTTATTGTTTTTATCCGCTTATAAAAAAAATCTAGTTTTTTTTTACTTGCTAGTCATGTAACCATATATAAATAGAGAAAACATGGAAGTGTCTAAATTCATCCCTGTTTGGATCGTAAGGAATGAATGAAGCTAAGCTAAACGTTAACACAGTGGCGTCACGCGCTAGAGCTACTAAGTGCACGCACTGAGAGGGGAGAGATATGTATCAGCTTATCTAGTTTGAAGGAAAAACATAGTGGAATATGGAAAGACGGTGGAGATTAAAAATCATTGCATTTTTTTTCATGTTAATCATCCTTTCCTACCAAAATGCAAAATGCTACAGATGCTAAAATGCAGAAATTCAAACTTGATTTGTTTTCACAAATCGAACTTTGATCTTGTTATCACTCAATTTATAAACAATAGTGTATGTGTTTCAATGCATAAATTCACTTATTACGTGTAAAATTTTATATTTTAGCGTTTTAAAATGAATTGATTTAGGCAAAATAAGACTTTAATATCAGCCGTTTATCGTTATTAGCCATAACATCAGAATGATACAAAGTCTTTACCGCAGTTCTCAAATCTCATTTACAGACCAATATGACTCATTCCAAGTTGTTGTTGTGTCTCATAACAAATTTTGACACGCCATGTTTGAAGTCATAAAATCTTATACCAGTCGCTATTCATGTTCTATATATAGGCGGCAGAAATAAAGCAATACTTATACTTCAATAACACAATAGAAATGGCAAGGTTAACACAGAGAGCGCATCATGCCTGGTTTTGTTTCTGTTGTTTATTTATTTTTAATATTTGCGCTGGGGGATACTGTCACTCAGCTATTTGTGTAGCGATGACAGTTAAATATATTTCCAGAGGTTGTTTTCAAACCAGCAATACTTCTTTTTGATCGTGTGTGCTTACCTGAATTATATACTGACACAATGATTATTATAGACTGACTAAAACAACAGTGATGATGACATCAGACAGATCCCATTGCACTGCTGTTTTTGCTTCATCTTTTTTTATGAAGACTGTCTGCTATGGAGTTGATAAATGCAATATGCTGAAGCAGAGGGGCTGGTGAGGGACAATAGAGTTTGTGACATGACATTTAGTTAGCTGTATTTTTAATTCCTCAACTCAGAACTAATATAAACTTGTTGAGTACAATATATTTGTGACATTTTAAATGAGCTTTATTTAAAATATGCAAGACTATTTCCAGAGCTGAATTTAAAAGTAAAAGTAAGACATTTTTTTACAAATTCACAAGTTTATATCACACTTTTTCCCAGTTTTTGTTTTGCTTTGCTTTGTTTTGTTTTTTTACTTTGCTTTGTTTTTTGTTTTGTTTTGTTTGTTGTGATGCAAGTCAGAATTAGATTAAATAAATTAAATTAAATAATAAACTTTCAAGATGTTCATGTAAATATAAACCTTTTTTTAAGAAAGCAGTGGGTTTAATTTTATTAAACTATTCCTGTACAGTAAATACATTCCTGTAAAAATAAAATAAAATAATAAATAAATAAAATAAAAAAATAGTAAAATAATAAATAGTAGTAATAAAAAATATTTATTTTATCCTCTGACACTGTTTTCATTTTATTAGACTTGTTCATCTTTTTCCATTTTTCCTTTTATCTCCTATTTTTCCTTTGTATGACTATTTCTCAATGTATTGTTCTAATATATGGCATAATAAAACAACAAATAAACATTTTTAATTATTTTATTTCTACTCCATGGTTCTCAAAATTGCAAGTAATTTTTTAATTTCAGAATCTTTTTATTCAGAAGTTGCAATTTTTTTAAATATTATTTTAAACATTAAATTAAACATATAAATACTAAAATAGCGCTTTCTCATAAAACCTACTCCTAAAATCGTATTCACAATTTCATAAAATAATTTTTTATATTGTTGCATCCTTGTCCAATGCCTCATGAAAGCCATAAAGATTTAGATTTGCATGACTGACACATTATTACATACACTTACCTGCTTTGGAGCCTGTGTAATTGCTAATTAGCCAGAATGGTAATAAGCTGTATGTCTTTTGAGATTAAAACCCCTTCACATTGGGCATATTTTCATTTACAATGCCCCATTAATGTGTTGCGGGGAATTTTTAATATGTTCGGCTGTAGATTTCTCTTAGCAGCCCACAACAGAGCGCAATCACAAGTGGTCTATATAGGTACAAAATAAAAAATCCAACAGACACATCTCACACGCAGAATCATCCAAAATGCAAGCCATAGGCAAGCCGTAATTTCTCACCGCTGTAGTGTGTTTATCATTTACACCCGACGAGGCTCCACATTTCACCCTCATCAATTATGGATCAGCTGGGCCCCCCGTCCAAGCAGCTTCATTTCATTCTCATTAGGATCTTGTGCTGACACTCTTCTTTTCTCCACGCTCCGTTGCTTCTCCGTGGCTTTCATAAAGGTCTTTAACCAGGCAGCCAACGCGGCATCATTACCAAGCTTTGTTCCCCCAACCCTCCCCCTCGAGCCGATGGCAAGTGACCAAGACGAGATGGGCGACCACCGTTAAGTGCTTATGTCAGTGGTTTCTGGGTCAAAGAGCTGTGCGGTAGGCCTGGCCCCATGCCAGAGTCAAGTCAACGCTATAATACTAGTGGCTATGTAGGGCTGTGGAACTGTACATTCGTTCATTCCTGACACTGTCGACAGTGGATAAATGGATTAGAGGGGAAATTAATGGATTTACAATCAATCGGGAATGTCTACAGTTCAAAGTCTCTAAAACTCTGCAGACGAGTATTCAAGGACAATTTTGTAATGGAGGGGATTTTCTTTAAATAAATCCAGGGACCCCAGATGCAGACAACCAGCAATCTCAGGGCTGTAAAGATTAAAATCATTAAAATGATAACTTTCTGTTATTTATTTATTTTTTCTCTTTTATTTGATTTGTGTTTTGGATTCATTGGAGTCATACAGTACATATGTAAAATTACATACGGACATCGTTCAAGAAATGTCCATATGTTTTATATCTGTTCACAGACCCCCTGCAGTTTCACAGACCCCAGGGGTCCACGGACCCCCATAAAAACCAGGAGATTTAGAGATCCATACCCTTGTTCTGAGGATACTGCATTTGAAATATGCACTATATTAAAAGAAAATTTGACTCGTTTTGTATATTAATACTCATAAGTTGCTCTGGATAAAAGCTTCAGAGCACAGATTGTATTTCAACATCATTTTCCCCAAGCATCATATTATTGTATGCATCTAATTCCCCAGATGAAGGCAATGACAGGTCTGTGCCTATTTTTGAATGGTTACAACTTCTTCTCCGCCTTTTAACAAAGTACTGTTTTCCTCAGAGATGTTCTTGTTACGACTTTCTGAGATCAGACTTGCAGCAGAGTAAAAAAGAAATAACATTAAAACAGTCAGCTGGCGACCCATTGAAAATCATCCATATTGTGTTGTTCTTTTTGAGGGCCACTGCGAGGAGTCCTTTGTTCATTGACCGTCACATTGTCAGCTGTTTAAATAATGGATTTGTGTGGCAGTATGTATTACGCCTTGGCCAGCGTCCCTTGACAATACCATTTTGAGGGAGTCTGGAACAATGGGGCATATTTTTTTTGTTTTATATATATATATATATATATATGTCAGCAGGGTATTTTCTCCTCACACGGTTAGTCAGAGAAATCTTATTTCTCATGTTCATGCTTTTTCTCGTTTTTTTTCTGGGTAGCCGCGGACAGCCATTATAGAGCCAATTAGCCTAGTGTTTTAAATCCCTACCATTTCCCTTCAAAGAGCTGCCAAGATTATATTTAGCTTTTGATTGACATTTATTCAAACATCCTGTATAAGAAATAATCTCTTTTCAATGAAGTATAATGGTTATTGTGTCCCTAATGTACGCTAATGATCAGCTGAAACATTTGAGGGCTTCAAAGTGAAAAAAAATATCGTTTTTTTCCCCCTCAGCTGCTATGTTTGTTATAAGACGAGGCATCACAACAGGAACGCTGAGGAGAGGCTTTGCGGTTTGTTGTGATTTGTTTACACAGTAACATCTGTAAGGGGATGACAGTGATGAATGTGATGAACGACTGAACTGGGGGTAGTGTTAAGTGAGTGGGCTTCTATAGGTCGGGTAAAATGTGTGTCAGTGGACCACAGCTTGGCCCCTAGGAACAGATTTGCAGCATCTCGAGGGACATCATTATTCTGTCATAAAACGGGGCAGGTCAGCTTCTCCAGAGCTTTTTTTTTTTTTTTTTTAAAGGATCCTTGGGACGCTGAGATGATTTATTCATCTGCAAACACAAGAATTGGTATGGGTTGGCTTACGAGGACAATGGGTATTTGTGGGGACATTTGTCAAATAATGGACAATGGGTAGATAATCTGGCCGATGCAATAAATATACGCATACAAAGGCGCCAATGGAAATGGTTGAAATGAACTCCCTTATACAACCCTTTGTATAAAATAGACATTTTAGAAAACTGGAATCTTTTTCTTTTTTTTTGGTGAAAAACAGTGATTAAATGTTTGATTCGATTATGAAAAAACAAGACGTAGAGAATATATAATATTTGTAATAAAAGTTTAGAAGATAAATAAAAATAGAGTACTTTTTTTGTCAATGCATTGTTACGTACTAAAAGTTACATTGGTTACCTCGAATTGTCAAATCGACCAACGTCTATTTGGCACATTCTGATTTTGTCGTAATCTAACTTTTGTGGCACTTGGTTGTTAAAAGCAATGTTGATCAACTCTAATGTTTACATTTTAGAATAAAAAACGTGTTTTGTCGCTGCATTTTCTCTAAAGCTGCGTCCCAAATCGCATACTTGTGCACTGTTCTATGACGTTTTGTAGTATAAATAGTAGTGCGTTTGCACTGAAAATTCCAAAGAGAAAAATGGCACTTCAAATACTCGGATCATGCACTCAAATAGCCTAACCGAAAAAATTAAGTGTGACATGTTGGACACTTCACGTACTCAACGGTCGCAGCTTCCTTTTTGAAAGTTTTGAATTACCGTTTAGTAAAAAACTGTTAGGATTCCATTTGGTACGATACTAAATACAACTGAGTGCATAGTACATAGTGCTTCATTTGAGACACAGCTATATTGATCCTTATGGAAATGCTAGGAACGTTGCTATGGTTACCATACTTACTTTTTTCCACAGCTTCTATTTAGCGCATGTGCTTTTTTGTGGTACTTGATGGCTTGAAACACTGTTTATGTATGCACATATATATGCATAAAGTATGTAAAAACAGTACGCTACATACTTTTACAACCCACACTAATGGGAGAATTGATTACCATTTGTCACCGTTTTACTGCATGGTTAAACCAAGGTTAACATATATTATTATTATTATTATGTTTTTAACTATTAACTACCATGTATTACCACCCTAAAAATAACCTTTGTTTTATAGTAAATGTGTAGCAACCATGTTTTTTGTTTTGTTTTTTCATAGTACAGTTTTATTACAAATACCACCGTTAAACTATGGTTAATGTAGCAAAATCGTGGTTACCATGTGTTTTAATTCGTAATAAAACCACATGGTTCATTTTCGTAATTGTATGCTTGTTTTGGTTGTAAAACCATGGTTAATTTTCCTAAGTAGCTGTTGTTGTAACTTCGTTTTGGTGGATTCAAATAACTCGGAGTCAGATGAACCCCCAAATTCTCTAAAATTCGCATCCTATGCGCCGCAAATAAATCTGCCCAAGCAAATGACCAAACAAAGGACGGAATCGCTGAAATATTGTGCAAAATATTGTCCATCCCCCCACTGAAGTCCACAGAGAATTGGCTATACCGTCTAACGCACTCTCTTGCCTAAGCATCTGCTCCGTTCATCCGGTGATGTAAGGTGAGGGGGGAACCGCTGTGAGCCTCCGCTCGCGCTTTTGTTCACTGTCTCTCCTCGCGACCGGCGAAGTGCGCGCGCCGTTTCGAGCTCCTCTCTGGACTCGGGCTGAGGAGAAATACCGTGCTTTTTGAACGATTTTAACGAAGTAAGGAGTTGATTTCCACACGTTTTCGAGGCGGAACAGATTTGAATGGTGTACCTCAGCGGCTGTTATCAGCTTCTCTGCTGTATCTGAGGCGACGCGGCATTCCTGTGGACTTTCTGAGGCGACGACGCGCTTTACTTCGGAGAAGGTGAGAACAAGCGATGTTTTTGGGCGATTGCGTCTTGCTCCGTTATTAATGCATAACGTGGTATAGGATGTTTTGTGTTCAGGACAGGCTATATACAGCCCCCTTGCCAAGCGCAGTACCTCAGTGAGCACAGTCAAGGGGACAAAACCAGGAGCACAGCGATATTGAACGGATTTTCGGACCAAGAGACTATTTATAAACCATGTTTTGGTTGACATCATGAATGTATGAGGAGTGGAGTGCTACATAATTTGTGAAATGCAATATTTGTGCTGTTCTGAGAGCATTTAATCACTTATCTTCTCAAATATTAAGAGATTTGCAAAGTACTAGTATGCAATCATATGCAATGTTCTTTCCTGTTTTCCCCAGAGTCATTTTCTTTGCCTTGATATAACCCCCCCCCACCTGCAAGCTGTCATTCGCACTAATGCCTTGATGTGAAGTGGTTGAAAGAAATCCCATCACAAACAGCGAGCAAGATTTTAGGGATCGAAAGGGACCCTGCATTGTTTTTCTCCTTCGCAGAGTGTCAGCTGGATGCTGTTTAAAGCTGACAAGTGCTGAGCGCTGCCAGTCTTGTGCCCGCCTCGACGACAGCGTGTTTGTGCTGGGAGAGGAGGACTGAGCCGAATTTCTCTTGGCATTCTGTCGTGACTGTCTCTGTTCGGTCTGAACCCCTGAGTCTCTACCTGATGGAGCACTCCAGGTGCTTCTTGCATCAGTCTGCAACAAGTCTTGATGCTGACAAGAGAAAAGTGCAAGAGAGTGACTTGTGAATGTGAAGATGTGTGTTATTTGTCAAAGAGCATCAGGAATAGAAAGTGGTGCGAGTTGTGGCTCCAGGTGCCCTGGGGAAATTTAAGGCAGCTGTTTGCAGCAAATTGGTTACTGTGTGGCAAGGTTTGTAGTGTTGCCCTCTTCTCTTCTCTTCTCTTCTCTTCTCTTCTCTTCTCTTCTCTTCTCTTCTCTTCTCTTCTCCCATTTTTGGTGTATATCCTATGGCACGCTCATACTAGGAACAGTTTGCGCCATCATTTTTGTTGTGAGTTGCCCATTTCAGGTGACGCAAGTGATGAAACAAAGTTGAGTCCAACTTTATGCAAATGAGCGATGCAGTGACTACCAATGAGAGTGCAGACTGCCAGATGTTGCGGCATATTAGGAAGTACACCCAGCATTTCGGCAACCTCTCAGAAATTGCTTTTGTTTGGATTTCAAAAAAAAAAAAAGTAATTGTACTGTACATAATGGATGCCTAAATTCACTTAAATATAACTTAAAAATAATAATTCAATTTTTTTATTTACATTTATTTCCTTTTTACATTTTTTTTATAAAATTGTATAATTACCTATTGATCAGTTATTAGCCATATCTTTCATATTTGAACATAAATTTTGAGAAATCTCTAAATGAATAACCTTAATCATAATTAATCATAATATCAATTATTATGATTGCCTAATAAAACTTGCATCTTTTTAAATTATTCATTTTACTTTTTTATAGTTATTTAATTAAATTTTTATTAATTTAAATTTATGTATATAATAATAAAAAATATATATATATACATATATATATGTATATATATATATGTGTGTATGTATATATATTATTATTATTTTGGACAAATAATGCTCGTTTATTGGTTATCACCACAACATAACCATTAATTTACCGTATTGGCCAGCATTTTAGCCCATCCCTGATTTTAACAGACCAAATAAACATATGGGTGTCTGCTTCAGGCTGTGTCGCTAAACTCATACCCTATCACCCTCAAGCCAGTGCTACTTGCATCTATATCAGGGTGAGTGCTCCGATACAGCGCCTCCAGGTTCAAAGACCTTTCTTTCTAACCCCCGAGTCCCAGCGGAGCAGCTCAGCCTTGCCAAACCAAGCAGCCTTTCAAGTTGGCTCCAAAACCTCGGTAAATCTCCTTGGGGCATCCATTCTGCTCTTTATCTGAGCACCCTCTCCTTCTCCCTGTGTAATCGTAAATGCCAGAGGAGCACCTTTGAGCATGTTTTCTCTTGAAGAAAAAAGTGGAAATTGTCTTTGAGCGCAACCGTTTTGGCATTGGGTGACTTGTAGAGGGCACTTGATTGATTCTCACATTTTAATAATGTGCGTTTCCGCTCGACTGCGTAGTTTAGTGCCAACAATCCTATGAAGGAGAGGGAAGGGGGTGATTGTGCTGACAGGTGGAATTGAAATTGTACTTGAATAGCATCCAGACAGCTAAATGCCTTCGGATTCCAGGAGATAATGTCCTTGTCGTAAATTAACATACGCCATGTTTAATGGACCAAGTCTACTAAAATTAGTCAGGAAATGTTTGGTAGAAGCAATTTTGGGTGCTAGTTTTGAGTTCCTTCATAAGCCCGTTGCTGATTTGTGATGAAGGCTGTGTTTAATTATGTAAAGTTGATGGTCTGTTTGTGTTGGTGGTGAATAGATGCCAGTCTTCATTTATGTCCACAGTCATCCAGGTCTACTAAAATGATCAGAATCTTTGGTAAATGCAAATTCAAGGAAACTTTGTGCTACTTTTGTGTTCATGCATAAGCCAACTGCTGATTTGTGATGAAGGCCGTGTTTAATTGTGCGAAGTTAATGGTCTGTTTGTGTTGGTGGTGAATGGATGCCAGTAAATGCCTTAATTTATGTCCACGGTCTACTAACATTTTTGGTAGATGCAAATTCAAGGAAACTTAGCTAGTTTTGTGTTCCTGCATAAGCCGTGTGCTGATTTGTGACTAAGGCTGTGTTTAATTATGCAAAGTTTAATGGTCTGTTTATGATTGTGCGGTGAAGAAATGCCAGTATAAGTCTTAATTTATGTCCACAGTCAAGCAGGTTTGTGTCTTACCTTGTGAGCGCAGTCTTGATTGACAGCTGACAAGAAAGAGTAGTTGTGTCTAATCCTATGAGCCAGAGGAAGTGGTTGGCAGCTGCTGTCTCTACTACATGTGTCACCCGCCAATCCGCCAAAGTCTGAATATTTATCAGCGCCTAGACTTGGAATGCATTATTCAGAGCGGGCATTTGCCGCCTTAAACACCATAAATGAATCATGACACCTGGTCTGTGTTTTGCTGGTTTTTGAAATGGGACTGTAAGAGTTTAACTTCGCAGAGGGAGAAGAAAAGATTAATTTTAATTTCTTTTTCAGCCCTAATTCTTTTTCCGTCTTGAAAAGATTCCATTTGGCTCGCAGGTCCGCTCAAGACAAAAACACACTACCTTGCGGTTTAAAGATTCATTTAGAAAATGTTTTATCGCTTACCCTGTGGGAGAGGACCAGAAGGAAAAGAAGCCTGATAATTATGCCAGCAATTTGCTCAGTGCTACTTCAGGCGCCCGGTCCTCCAATACAAGCCTCTCTCTCTCTTGTTCCCTGGTATTTTTATCCTCTGTTTTCAGCACTGGACAGCTCCCAAGCTTTGGTCATTGTGCACACAGCTGCTGGCTGCTAATAAATGAACAAGACCAGCGGCGTCGGTGAAAATGATATTTGCTCCAAGAAGAAAATGGCCTGTTCGAGTCCTTCCTCTTTGCGTTTGCATTCGGGACGACAGCGAAGCTGAGAAAAGACAGATGAGCGGTGGTTCACAGGACAAATGGCCTCGTGGCTCAAGCTGTATTCATGTTAGACTCACCAGTGCTTGGAATTTTTCGCATTCTCCGGATTCGTGTGCTCAAGCGATGTGGGATTTAAGGGATAGTTCACTCGAAAATAAAATTCTGTCATCTTGTACTTGCTCGCAAGCCATTGTAAAAGGTTCCATTGGAGAAAGTCATACAGGGATGTGTTTCCAATACAACGATGCAGCCCGCTGGCATTTGGTGAACCAGTTTACCAAATCAGGCTAAAAAAAAAGTTATAGGTTCAAGTCCAGATCTAAAAGTTTCTCAGTAAAAAAATCACTTCAGTACTTGCCTTGCAATCACCCCAACTCGAAATGAAGCACTATTCCGCAGTATATTTTATTATGCTGGTTTTGTCAACTCATTAAGCACTCCAGTTCCTGATCACTGAACTGAGAACAATGTGAACATGTCCAAACTGCAAACTGTCTTCTGAGGATTTCATAAAGGGTCCACAAAGGATGCTGAACCACATACTGTATGTACACATATCTCCCACAAGTGTATAAAATAAAACTTGTGGGAGATTTGATTCTTTTCAGTTCGTAGAATTTGACATCAAACTATATGGAACTATTGTTAATGATGTCAGACACATTTTGAGATATATTGTCAGTTTATTGTTGTAAATAATGAAGATGGCATCTGAGTAATACTTCACAAATTTCTGGGGTTCTCCAGTGACAGAAATGGCACTTTCATTATTTTTCTACTCTAAAAGATTAAGAATGAAATTTGTATATGGATTTAGAACTGATGCCAGGGCACCTCCGTCAAGGGGGCATTTATGTTGGTGGGGGTGGGATTGTGTTTCACATGGAAAGCATGCAATCTTCAATTACGTGCTGTCGCTGAAGCTAGTATTTTATTAGCTGTTATTTTTTTCCCTTTAGCTTTTAAATTTGATCATGATTCATCAGGCAGTAGGGGGCAAATAACTCATTTAAAATCTTGTAGCCATATCAACTTGCTTATTTTCATCATTAAATATCATCTATTCCACATCATGCTGACAAAAAAAAGAGTTTTTCTGAAGTAGTTGAAGTAGTAGCTGATCGCAAATATCTGCTGGAACTATGCTTTCATGAAAAATGAATTTTCATTTTTAAGTGAACTGTTGCTTTAAGCATGCAAATGTGCCCAACTGTACTGTAAATCAAGAAGTTCTGAAGTGAGGAAACCTAGTCGCTCTGCGTGACTTGCGTTTATTAATCCTCATCTGATTCTCTTTGTCTGTGCATTACAAGCACCTCGGTAATCTTACGACTACTGTCGTCTCACCACAGGAAACGCATGGGGAAACAAACTATAATTAATTTCTTTCAAATCCCCATATTCCTGGTTGGACCCCATCTTTCTGTTTCCATTGTCAGGCTTCATAAATGTAATCTGCACATGCCATATCGTTCTGTCGGAGATTAGTTTGCCCTGACAATGAGGTTTTCTCCTTGCCAGATATTTCAATATATCATTCATTAACATGGAAATGACTTTTATAGAGGTTCAGATTGTGTCGTTGGGTTCATACTAGTACGTAGTATGAGGAAAAGGTAATTTTTTTCAGTTATTGATTCCCTCTGCTTGATGAGAAACATGTTGACGCATGTGAGCACTTATTTGTTTCGCAGACAGTGAATGTAATTGGATAGATATTCGTAGATTTATTGGATTTCGGTGCAGATACAGTGCATTGTTATGTAGTTTTTCACAGTCATTTGTGCACCTTTTTCTTAAAGGGACAGTTTACGCAAAAACGTCATGTTGTTTTTTATTCTTTTGAGAAACACAATAATCACTGTTTTTTATTATATATAATTACAATGCAAAAACCCATTTGTTTATAGATTTCATATATATTAGTTAAAAGCAGTTTGTTAACTATATATTTATTTTTATTTCAGTTTTAGCTTTAAGAATTTTCGGATCTCAACTGCCACAATTAGGTAATCGTTCAAAGCGGCAATTAATCGTTCAAAATCCACTTATGTTATTCTGTGTGCTTATTCTTTCTACATGTTATCTTAAGTTTAGTTTTAGTATATCATTATAATAATTAATAATAAATATTATAAGAAGAAACCAAACCGATGTATAGTTCGCAGGCTTGATACTATAGCAAAGGGATATGGTTTTCAGTTGTTTTTAGCTTATTTATTTTCGACTACAAATATGACGTGCGGTTGCTTCAAGCTAAGGTATAAACATCATCCAATGTAAATTGTGATGTTCGTAATTGAAAATCGCAATTTACAATTTCAAGGGAATAATCAACTATTACGATTTTTGTAATAATTGTGCAGCCCTAGTTCGTACCGAAGTAATTTTCGCTGGCGAGTGAACATGCAAATTCACTCCTTGACATTAGATGGCGCTTAATAAAAAAAAAAAACCATAAAAACTCTTTTTGTAGTCACTGTCGTTTTTGCACGATAAAGCCCTTTTTGTTTAGTTACCAATACAACTATTCCTCCAACCAACGCCTGTATAGGTCATTTGTACAATAACAGTGAAATATGACCCATCAGAGCGTATACTACAATTGCGCAATTTTGTAATATTTAATCGGTCATGTGATTCAGGGTTGGTGTAGCTCAGTTTGTAAAGCAACGAGATTATGTGATCATGGGTTCAAACCCAGAGAACACATGTGTCCATAAAACCATATAACTCATGATTTTGTACGATTTTTGTAAAGGGTAGGTTTAGGGGTGGCTTAGTGTGGTCATTCGTACATATTAAACCTAGTGAAATATGTTCTAATCACAGTGAGATCAGTGTAAAAAGTCCACACACTACATATAAAACAAAACACGCATTTTGATTGGTAATGACAGTTACGTCACTGTTACAATACTGTCATTATTTTTACACCCACTAGAGGGCGCTGACCTTTAAAGTGTAAATATAGGTCGTAATAAGGTACTTGCACAAATGACCTAAAGATTAGTTTTTTGTTGGACCAATAAGATCAGCAGCTTCCTGCGTCTTCTTCATCTGTTTACTTCCTCTTCGTCGTTAGGCATCAATGTGCGCTCGTAAAGACAGCTTTGTGCTTGAGCTCAATATATTTGTGTTTTACTGTAAGTTCAGCAGCCCCAGGCATGTGAATAATGCGCCAGTCTCAGTCAAACCAACTTAACGAGCTTGAGATTTTTTATTTTTTTTTATACATTTTTTACGCCTGCCGTTTTGTGCGTTGGTTTGCACAGTCACGCTGGCACCCCTAGTTTAGTCATAGAGGTATTAAACGTTGCTGATAATCGTGCTTGATATGCACAAGCCTTAAGGCCATGCTGAGCTGTTCCAGATGATTGAGACATGACAGTAGAGAAGTTTATGTCAAAACCTCTCCTGTCCTCCTGGAATCGTATCACAGCTGGGATCGGCTCGTCCACCTCGACAACCTCGCCAGACTGAAATATACACCACTGACTGAACCTGCAAGTCTCAATTTGCCCAGTGCATCTCGGGTCAAAAGTTCTCACAGCAGGTTTTCTTCACTTTTAGTAGGCTCTAACATGATATCCAATGCCACACTTGAGCAGTTTAACACAAAGGCACAAATTACAGCTTTTATGAGATTTGTGTGTTGCCTTACATCAGAATCTGAAACTGAAATGAGTCGGGAGGTAGTTTAAAAGCTTTATGTTATTTCTGTTTTTTTTCTATGGATGCCATGTTGTTGATGAAGTGAAAGATGGTGCTTTGGATACACAATTTCCTTTAGAAATATTACACTGTCATTAGTGCTGGGATCAAATCAACTGGGCTTCAGTCTAATTGTCTGTATGTTACTCCTATACTGTATTTACAGACACAGTACTGGAGCAAGGGGATGTGGCACATTGATACAAGAGTACGCTTTGAAGTGCACTTTGTATGCACGTCTGGTTCCCAACTTCAAAGTACACACTTTAATGTCCTCACGCATGTAATCATAATCCAAAGCAGCATTTAAGTTGCATTTCTACCCAATTTTTTTCATTTTCTGCACCTTCAAAATGTGTTACCTTTATCTCCAAGTATTGTTCTCATTAGTTTATTTGGAGTGGCTTTCTTCAGTGCCCTTCTGGGTGTCTTTTACTTGCGCCCTACAAATGCAAAATATCAGGAACAGGTCTCCGTATCCAGCACTGGTCGGCTCTGTGCCATTTCTACCCACCTTTGTGTAATTAACAGGCCCTGGAATTTATCTCTGTCTAGGTTTTAATTATCTAGAGCCGATACGCCGAACTCTTTGACTTTTCTTATTGCGCCAATGCCAAGTGTGCTTGACTATATGGCAAGAGGAAAATTTATTTGCTTTTTTTCAATTAATCAGGGCTGTTTAAGAGGTTAATTGTAAAAATTGTTTCAAATGAGTGACTTGTGCAGGATCCTTCATACAGATCATGCGTTGTGTTACTTGTTCCCAAAGATTTTAAAATATTTACTTTGTTACCATGATGTTGTACGGCTATCAACTAAAAATATACATAGTAGTATGTAGTGAAATATTAGCATTTTGTTGTGTAGTGATCTTTTACAAGACCAAAATGTAATAAAAATTAGGCTAGTGCTTAATTGAATCCGAAATACAAGTTTATGTTTACATAATATATATTCTGTGTATTTATTATTAATATAGAAATAAACACAAACACTTTTTTTGTTACATGTAAATAATAAATATATTTAAATATTATATAAATTATATATATTTATATATTTAATCCTC
>JAUMHP010000079.1:6071742-6096055 GCA_032361065.1 Enteromius trimaculatus | reverse complement strand
GATTCACAAACAAACAACTCTTTTTAGTGAATCAAAAACATACAGCGCAACCAGTGTAATCTGATTCATTTACGAATGACTCCTTTGAGACAATTCTTTGTAGTGAATCAGAAAAATAGTGCATGTTGTCTGATTCACAAACAAACAACTCTTTTGAGAGGGTTCTTTTTAGTGAATAAAAACATACAGCATGACTAGGGATGTCTGATTCACAAACAAACAACTCTTTTTAGTGAATCAAAAACATACAGCGCAACCAGTGTAATCTGATTCATTTACGAATTACTCTTTTGAGACAATTATTTTTAGTGAATCAGAAACATAGTGCATGAACTTTGTTGTCTGATTCACAAACAAACAACTCTTTTTAGTGAATCAAAAACATACAGCACAACCAGTGCAATCTGATTCATGATCCAATGACTTTTATGAGCTGATAATTGTTAATAAATCAAAACAAATTGCTCCTACGAGCTGGTTCTTTTTAGTGAATCAAAGTCACACGACTTGACCAGTGCAGTTTAACGCACCAACAAATGACTCTAATGAGTCAGTTCCTTATAATGAATCAGCGCAAACATTGTATTCTGATTCACAAAGCAAATTATGAGTCAGTTCTCATAATGAATCATTTTAAAAGATGATTAAACGGTTTGTATCTGTAAGAAACACTGCCCTGTATGCTTTATAACAGTAGCAGAGACAAAATTTCAGTATGCTGATGGCGATTTGAACAAAAAGTACACTATTTTGGTGTAATCTTTCCACGTTGCCCTCAGAGGTAGAGTCCTGCTGAGTGATGTGTTTGCTTTGCTTTAGTAGTGCGGCGATAGTAAAGGTCAGAGCTGAATGGTGTTCCTGAGGGCCTGTGTGTGTTTAGTGATGTTATACTCATCCCTGCTCTCAGTGTTAGTCCTCCTACCCTCGCTATTGCAGTGAATTGCATGGCCTTTTCAAAAGAAGTCCCAGTGCTAAGCTGTATGGTAACTCCAACCATAACAAGCCATTTTATAAAGCTTTTGTCAAACGTGCACATGCAAAAAAGTTTGACTGGACTCTCCCTTCAAGTTCCTGTCGTTTCCTCCCTCCCTTTTTTCGCAGCCATCGCCACTGTTTCGCGTTTAATTAGCCTGCGGGGAGTAGCCCTGTCTTCGAACGGGATTATGTATCGCTGTGTTGGGAGCAGAGCTGTTCTCACTTCATTAATTATACACAGCATATCCAGCAAACCACCCAGTTGCATGGCCAATAAATAAATAAAAGCCCTGTTATGAGATAATAAAGTCGACATGAAGCTCAACTGCTCACAGTGGTCAGGGTCAGGTTTTTTTAAGTTTTAGACCGTCGAGATGCCTGAACCGACTTCAGATTAGCTCTTTTTAAAAATACTTGCGTTTTACGCATTCAGTTACAGTACAACAGGCATTTGGCTTTGATGTACGAAATACGTTTTCTCTCTGCTGATGTGATAAATGATATAGATTCAGACTTGAAATTTCTGATTACACTGGTTGCAGTGTTTGTTTTTGATTCACTACAGGGAACTTGTTCGAAAGAGTCATTTGTTCGTGAATCAGATTACACGGTTTGCAGCGTGCATTTATGATTCGCAACGAATTTATGGATTCATTGATTCTGGAATCGGACTACACTGCTTAGTAATCGCACATTTACAATATTGCAATAATATAGTAATTTAGTCTCATAGTCATACTCATAGTCTCTCTATGAGTTATCGTACAGGTGCGGAAATATCAATGTTGCCTGACCTCGGCTGAATGAGAAACGAACTGGGGGAAAAAAAACCTGCATCGAAGAAGGTGAGGTTCGAGACCAATGGTAGTTCAAAGGTGTTTAGGAGTCAAAACGAACTACCCCAAAAAGTTTGCTTTGGTGAACTGTTTTGAACTGAAGTGCCATAAGAATCAGGCTACGTTTACATTTGTGCGTTTTTGTTTTAAAATGGGTAACTTTTGCTTCGGTGATGCCTGTCGTTTACACTACTCCGAGGTTAAAGAAACGGAGACTGCTGCAGACCCCATTTTGGTTTGAAAACTCTGGGGTAGCGTAACTAAAACAAAGACTTTCGAGAACAATGGCGTGGTAGCCCACATTCGTGTAAACAATAACATCATGCTTATTGTTGTACCCATAAATATGTATGGGTAGATTCCCCATTCGACCGCTCCAAACACACAGATGCGTTAGCCATCTAAATAATAGAGATCTACCTACACATCTCTATGGTTGTACCTGCATGAACGTACACTAGTGTAAACAGGGCGCCTGTCTTTTTTGTTTTAGATTACAGTGGTTGCGCTGTATGTTTTTGATTCACAACAAAAAAGCATTTCAAAGTCATCCAGGAGTCATTTGTTCATGAATCAGATTACACTCACACTGTTTGTTTTTGATTCACTAGAAAGAACGGATTAGGGCTGGGCCCAAAAAAACCCCAAAAACCAACATTTGATCGATTTGACTTTTTTTTGTCGGATGCATGAAGCGGCATTCTAAAAACATGGAAAGAAGTTCAATCCCGTCTGCATGTCTTTCCTATTCGACTTCTCACGTCTCATCTTTGCCAACACAAAAGCACATTCTGTGTAAATGTCATGAATCAGATTGCTCTGTTTGTGCTGTACATTTCATCAAAAGGAGTCATTTGTTCATGAGTCCGACTGCATTGGTTGTATTTGAAAAGAACTGGCTCAATTGTTTGTGAATTACTCTTAAAAATAAAGGTGCTTTAAAAGAGTCTTCACATCGATGCCATAGAAGAACCATTCAGTCAGAGGTTCTTTAAAGAACCATCTCTTTCTTACTGTACCTTTTTTATGATATGAGGAACCTTCTTTCGTCACAATGAACCTTTTGTGAAACAGAAAGGTTCTTCAGATGTTAAAGGTTCTTTATGGAACCATTTAGACAAAAAGGTTCTTCTATAAGCACTTTTATTTTGAAGAGTGTACTGTTAGTCCTGTTTTTTTGATGATTCTAATTGTTTTTTGAAGTTTAAGGCCGTCAAACCACCTTCAAAATACCACTTTCTGGAAATGCTCCCGTGTTTTATGCATTCACTGCGACATATAGTACTGAACTTCATAATATTCGTATAATGACACCTGCTTGTTGACGCAAATATGCGTTTGCCGGGGGTCATTCCCATTTGTAATTCAAGTACAGCTTCCGTCATGCGCTTTCTGGCTGTTAGTAGCATGAGGAAATGAACATTAACTGGAACTCCTTGAGAACATTTGAAGCATCAATAAAGATCCAGACGCTCCCATAAGGGGCTGGAACAGTTGGCGCCTCTGACAGGATGACATTCATCAGACCTGTTAGCGCTGGATTGTTTCAGGTTGCGCAGGCAGAGAGAGGCATCGCACGCTGTCTCCCCGGGCGAGCCGCGTGAAGAGTTTGGCGTGAAAGTGGGACTTCAACAGCGAGAGGTGATTAACACAGATCTCTTCTCCAAAAGTTCTTACACGGTGTTGACAGAGAGGAAGGTGAGGGACCATGTGACACGGTAGATTCAGGTTAGTGACTGGTGAAGCGCAATGAAATATTCCTTTGTTCGATTTGCTTTCAAAGTTTAATAAGCGCAGCCGAATGTGATGGTGGATATTGGATGCTGTAATACACAGGGGCGTCACAGTGTTGCGGTATGTCTTCTATGCGCTAATGAAAGCTTTAAGAAGTCCACCTTCTGAATAAAAGCTATAGCTGGCTACAAATATTGATCTTTTCAACGACCCCCTCGTGTTGATTCTTCAAATCCCAAGATTGATCAATTTGTCTTTGCCAAACTTATGTGGCCCAGTTCACAAGAGAAAGAGCCAGTCCTTTTTATTTAGTAAAAACGGAGCAACCAATGCAGTCTGAATCAATGTCTGAGCCAATCAGGCAGCACTAACAAACGACTCTCATGTGCTAGTTGTTTTTATTGAGTCAAAACCATACAGTTCAGTGTAATCCAATACATAAATCACTCTGATCACTAAAAAGTATCGGCTTATAAAACATACAATGTGACCGGTGTAGTTCGATTCATGAACAAATGAGTCTTTCCCTTTTAGTAAATTAAAAAAACAGCATGAACAGTGTAGTCTGATTCATGAACAAATGACTCTTATGAGTCTTTTCCTTCAAGCAAATTAAAAACGACCAGAGTGAACTGTGTTGTCTGATTCACAAATGAGTCTCATAATGTAGTTGTTTTTAAAGGATCTAAAATATGCAGTATAAAAAAATTATTCTGATTACAAATAAAAGCCTCTTATGAGCTGGTTCTTTTTAGTGAGTCAAATACATAGAACTTGACCAGTGAGTGTAGTCCACAAACTAAACTTCTCCGACATGAATCAAAAGCACACCTGTGTAATCTGATTCACAAACTAATGAATCTTGGTGAATCTAAAATATGCAGTATAAACAGTGTAGGAATAACTCTTATGAACAGGTTCTATTTAATGAGAAACATACAGGTTCATTAACAAAATAATTATTTTGAGTTGCGTGTTTGCATATTTGTAAATGAAAAGTAAAAGTAAGAAATGCAGTGTAACCAGTGAAGTCTGTCTAACAAACAAATGACTCTTATGGGACTATTTCTTTAAGTAAAAAAAAAAAAAAAAAAGTGGCACAAACAGTGTAGTGTAATTCACAAAACAAATGATTCTCATGAATTATATCTTATAATGAATCATTTAAAAGTATAGTCACTATGATGGGAAGTTCGAATCAATTTACCGACCCAGTCCTTTGAGTCTTGTTCAGCAAAATGAACAAATCTTTTTTTCGAGTCATTTTGTTCATTTTAGCAAAACATAATTAAAATGTTACTTGTCACTTCCCTAACATACTACTACTTTTGCGAACATTGATCACACTACAAACTACTGTAGGGCTGCACGATTTAGGAAAAACGTTGCGATTGCGATACGATATAAGTGGTTTGACTCAACTTGCTTGTTATATAGGAAAATGCACACGCAGATTACTAATAATGCCGAAATATGTATTTCTCAACTGAGATACAGTATACAGTGCAATCTAGCAACAACTATACATTAACAATGTTTTCAAATTAAAACTAAATTGTACAAAATTAAATAACTGTAACATCTTAACATTACTGAATTAAATTACATTAAATTTACTTTAAAATAAAATTAAAAAGTCAAAAGTACAGATAAATAAAACAAATACCCATTTTTATATTTCTGCGTTATCCCAAAACATTTTAGCAGGATGTAACATATACTTAGTATATTTATTTTGGTATCTCTTGTCCAGTGTCACAATCATTTTCTCAAATCCCTCTTTGCTAAAAATAAAATGCACAAAAACACATCATTTACACAAGTTTTTGCCCAAATCTCAAATGTCTATTAAATTATTAGAACTAGAAGCATTTGCTAGCTTTAAGATTAGTTTTTAAGTTCAATTATTCAATTCAAATACGCTATTGTTGGAATTCGTTCCAAAATTTCTCAAAGTGTATAACCTATTCGATCTAGCATATGCATGCAAGCCTTCTGTGGCCTGGCAAAATTTTACATTTCTTCCACAAAATGTGAGAAGGGTCAGACATAATTTTTCCTGACAAGCTCTGCATTTTTTTCTTATACACATATTGAAAACTTTGCTGAAGTTTATTGTGTAAACTGTAATATAGACAGTCTCATAACAAAGTATGCTGGAAATGTCATCAATCAAAGCACACAGTGTTCGGAGAAGACCGCTGGAAAATACGACAGAAAGATGCTTGTCTATAGCCTGCAGCAGTATAAGCCAGTATGAAAGCACAATCGCGCATGCTGCTCTGCATACACGCCGCTTCCGCGCTGCTTATGCATGCAGTGTAAAACCGGCGTGTTTTCAACGCGCCACTTAATTTCGCGCGAAACACGCTACAGGATGTCTAATTGCGTCTTTGCATTGACTTAACATGTAAATCACTTGCGCTTAATGCTTCATTCGTGTCTGGTGTGAACGCAAGAATGAATGTCTTGTTACGTCCATGAATGCATTTGTTTATTTAATAAAATCACAGCATTTGCTGTAATGTAATCGCACAGGCTGACGTCGCGATTGCGATATGATTAATCGTGCAGCACTACTACAAACTATACCAAACTATAATGAAAGGAGAAACAGAAAAGATTCATTCATCGTTCACCTGGGTCTTTGATAATCTCGCTTCTCCTCTCACCTCTTTGAGTCGTTTGTTCATCGTTCATAGCGGCGTAAGCTTCAACCAATGCAGTATGAGCCGGAATGAGACTTAATAACAACCAAATCGGAAAGAACGAGTTGTCTTGGGGAATGTTTCAGTCACAATAAAGATTCGTTCGAAATGAACAAATCATTCAAGAGCGACCCATCGCTCATAGTCTGAATCAGCGTAACACGGTGTCCTGTATAACACCAAAAGAAAAATTAGCTACATTTATTTAATATTTGCAAGAATATACGCAAATGAATCAGAACTGAATCTGGAAACCTGTACTGATACCCAGTCTTAGCAAATCCACTGCATTGTTTCAGTTTGAAAGAATATGCGACCTCCAGAGCAAAATGAAATCCTGAAGGCATTTCATGGCCTTTTGTGTCGTGCAGTTCTTACCTTACTCAGCGATCAAGGTTAACACATTCTTACACAAGCTCGGATGCGAGTTTGAAAGCAATGTGGCGATTACTAAAGTTCGACTTGCAAGATGAGGACGCTAATAATAGTAATATTCCTATTCCGAGTGTCTCTTAATATCGTGGATACCAGATTTCTGTCTTTGCTTATCAGCTGACTTTCTGCCTCAGTTTGTTATGATGGAAATAATGGAGTGGGTGGGAAGTGCGGTGGTCGGTTTAGCTGGTGGAAATCTGAGCGAATCCCTGGCGGTGTTACCATTCATCAGACTTCTGCTCCAGCTTCAGACACACTCATATGGTTCTCAGCAGGAGGGGAAGAGAAAATCCAGACAGATAGGTGAAGCGGGAGAGACGGTGCATCATGTTATAGACAGTACCTGTCACAATCTGTGCTACAAGCACAAGGTTTCTAGATTAAATTCCCTTCTTGGTGCATTCCGTAAAAAACGGCAGCTGATGAAGATGAGGAAGACCATTTGACAGCTGGCATGAATTCTTGTGTGTGTTGCTGCATTTTGAGAGCTAGAAGACAGGTGTGTGTGTGTTTTAATAATATTAAATATTTAATTGGATTAGAGAACATTTCATAGTTGTAATATTTTCATTTTTGTTCATTTATATAAAGGTGTTTTTAATTGTATGGAATTAGTGTTTATTATTTGTTAATTATTTTTTAAATAAGTTATGTAAAAAAAGTTTACAGTACATTTAATTAATGTATTAATTTGCATAAAAATATTTATATAAATTAAGAATCAGTATGATTAGGATTATAAACACCAAATCTAATGTAATAATAAAAGTATGTTTGCTTTATACATGAATGATTAATATGCTATGTATATAAATAATAATTTAAATAGGTTTTACATACCAAGTGTTTATGTAGTACATAAATAATTACAAATACTGTATTATATAAAATTAGTAAATAAAAGTTACATATATGCCATAAATGTAGCACACAATTTATGTAAAAATGTATATAATTTATACATAAAAATATGATAACAATATTAATTCATATTCATCACATTAATAGTCTAAAAATAGTTAGAAATATAAGTGCTATTTATAGTTTTCTTTAAAAAAATATTCATATTGATGTATAAATGTAATATACAAAATGAATATATTGTTATTTAACTACTGCACCCTGACTTTTGAGAAAAGAATAAATAAATAAATATGAAATTTAACGCAGGCAATTATTTTTTTCAGTTTAATGCGTTAAAATAATTTAACGCCATTAACGTAGGGGCAGAATTTCGCACAGCTGAAAGATGAAAGAGGTGAAAGATTTCACGCAGTGCACTGATCAACAGAAAGCTTCTGACTTTGTGCATCACTACTGACAATAATAAACAGTACACCGCCGTAAATTCATCAAAATTTAGCTAATATGATCACACCTCATGACAAACACAACCCAAAGAGTGCATGTTTCTCCAGCATGACACAATTACAGTGGACAACAACATGAGATCAGCATGCTTATTAAAGACACATAACTCACCCACCAGCTCCTGTGAATATGTAGATGTCCGGGCACAAATCATCACGTCAGATTTGCTAATCTAAGGAATACCAGTGTAATTCTCCACTGCAGTTGCTAAAGGAGATTAATTAAACACACAATAGGATTAAAGGCTATTACCTCCAGTCCCACATGCTTTGGGATCAGGCAGCAGCATTATGAATGAGAACATCTGCCCGGCCCTTCCCCTCTCATCAATAACACTGTCTCTTTGATCAATGCAGCGCATGTGCCATGCGTGCCACGCTCACTTTATATTGAGCTAATTACCCCAGACCTATGAACCACACACTCACATCATAGTACTGTAGTGGAATTAAGTCATCATTTTTGTTTTCTTTGGGCAAAAAAAGTCTTCTCGTAGCTTCGTAACATTACAGTTGATGGACTGATGTCACGTGGACTACTTTGACGGCATGACCGAATTTTTGTTTTGGGTGAACTGTCTCTTTAAATATGTAAATACTTTCAAAATATATTCTGTATTTGTGTGTATTTATGTATACTTATTACGTGGCTTCGTGAAATACTCGACTCTACTCGACCAAGCTTTGTTTGTTCCCAGATAACAGCCGGTAAAACTAATAACACAGGCTCATCCGGGTACTACGAATCATCTTGACCGTTAGTAATTATATCACGCCGCTGTCGCTGACAGTTTGGCACCATCCTGTGGCTTCGAAATACTTAACCATTTGGAGGACTTCAACATGTACGGAAAAAACGAATGTTTTCAGCAGTTGATAGAAGATTACTCGACTGACTCCCTAGTTAAAACAGTTATTTATTATTGTTCTAAATTATTTATTCGTGTATTAATTATTTACTTTTGTGGCAAGAAGCTGTGTAATAAGAAGAATAATGTACAGCCAGCAGGTTGTTACTGTAAATTATCCCTTACATAATAAATATAAACAGTACATAAATGTGTTATGTAAATAAAAGCTTTTATTTTGTATGTGATTAATCACGATTTGACAGCACTAATATATATATATACACTACCAGTCAAAAGTTTGGAAAAATGTTTAATATGTTTTGTTTTGTTTCTTGTGTTGATCTTTATTTGATCAAAAATACAGGGAAAGAAAAACATTTAAAATAATGGGTTTCTATTTGAATGCACTTTAAAATACATTACTCCAGTCTAAAGTGTCACATGATCTTCCAGAATTCATTCATATATGCTGATTTCTTATTAGAAGGATCAATGCTGGCAAGGTTGTAATGGCAAATATTATTTTGGAAACTTCAGGGTTCTTTAGTAAATAGAAAAGTAATAGAACAGCATTTATTAAAAATATAAATATTTTCTAACAATATAAACCTTTGCCATCACTTCTTATCAATTTAACACATCCTTGCTGAATAATAGTTTACATTTCTTTCAAATAAAGAATACAAATGCACTGACCCTGAACTTTTGAACGGCAGTGTATGTGGTTAGAAGGGATTTCTATTTAAAATAAATCTTCTTCTTTTAATGTTTTATTTATACAAGAATCAGTTTCCAAAAAAATATTAAGCAGCAAAAAAGTTTCCAGCGCTGATAATATATCAGAATATTAGAATTATTTCTGAAGGATCATGTGACACTGAAGACTGGATTAATGATGCTGAAAAATTCAGCGGCGCATCACATGAATAAATTAGATTTGAATGTATATTAAAATAGAACTTTGTTATTTTACATCACAATAATATTTCACAGTATTAAATTTTTTTCCTGTATTTCTGATCAAATAAATGCAGCCCTCGTGAACATAAGAAACATCTTTCAAAAATATTAAATCTTGCTGTTTTCAAACTTTTGAGTGGTAGTGTATATACATTTATATATATGTGTGTGTATACGTTACATGCTTTAGGTAATATACTCTGATTACTTTCCTTGATAACTTTCATTATTACTTTTGATTATTTAAAAACAAGATGGACAAAAATAAAAACAATCGAAACCAAAAATGCTTTAATTATTATTTTTCTCTTTATAAAATATAAAAGAAATGAAAAAGTTCCGCCACTGAAATTTCAGACGAGTTTTCCCTACTTTTTTGTTTATTTTATATTCTTTAAAAATATATGATATATTAATAATAATATAAAATAATCTTGTACCATATTCAGAATACAAAGAGTAAGAAAATATTATTCATTCATTGTTTTAGTAAATCAAACATTACATTCTCATACTGCATTCAAAATGAAAATTCAGATGGAAATATAATAAATTAATTTGTTGCGCTCCAGTGTAAATTATTCACTGGTTTCTGTGTTGTTTCAAATACCGTATCATAAAACATGAGGCGTTTCTATTCTTTTCTTTGGCTTTAATAGAAAATCTCTATTGATCTATCTTCTTCCTCCTCTAAATCCCTGCATATAAGGATTCAAATTAAAAACTTTATGGCAGGTCCTAAGGTTTTTATGGTCATCGGTGTGATCTCCATCTTGTGCTATAAAGTAAAGAGACACATAAAATGATAGAGAGGCGTCTTTAATATTCATTCGCTTGAAAAATAGCAGTCAGGATTCAGTAAAGAGAGACTTTAAACAGGGACACGGCGTATTGAATTATTCCCCGCTCAAATAAAACAGACTCTGCACATTGTTAGAAAGATTTAGAGCATTTAGATTCGTGGGGAAAGCGCACTTTGTCACATTTAATGTGGAGCAGCTGTTTTCTTGTTTGCAGATTTGTTCATTACCATTTTTGTCGCGAGCGAACGAGATAAAGCCCCTGAGATGCGTCTGCAAAGAATTTGTTACTACTCTCTTACTCTCTTGTTGTTTCTCGCCAACAGTAGAGTTTCAGAGTATCCTCACAGATGGTGTGACGTGTCAGACAGGCCACGTTGCTTAATGCTTTTAAAAATGTATTCGAAGACCGCCAGCTTCTGTTCTTTGACACAAACCATGACAAAATTGGGTCTAACAGATGTTAAGGAAAAGTCAACGCAACACTCGTGCTCATACTCTGCATCTGTACTTATCTTAAGTGCCAGAAAATCAACCCCCCCCCATTAACTTGTTATGTGTATTATTATTTAAAACATATAATATTTGCATTAGTATATATGTATTCATATTTTCTTTTTTGTTAATTCATTATGGTATTTACACATTTATTGCTTTTCCATTTATTTCTTTATTATATTTATGCATGTATTGCTTTTTTCCATTTAGTTATGTAGTTTTATATGAAATACCTTTAAAAAGCAAATAAGTATTTCAACATATATTTGTTTTATATATTTTTATATTTACATTTATATTTACCATTTTATGCAGGTTTTTTAACATTTATTTATATTTTTCTTTGATATGTTTATGTTTTACTTTCAATATTATTTACTTTGTATGTTTTTCATTTATGAATTTATTATTATTTTTTTTTTACATTTATTATATATATATATATATTCAAAGTCTCATAGTTTTGCTATTTCGTCATGGTATTTATCCATTTATTGCTTTTCCATTTATGTTAATATTGGTTCCTCTTTTTTTGGTTTTATACATTATTGTTTTATATTTACATTTATGTAATAATGTTTATTTGCTAACTTTTAATTCTTATATTTATAAATATTTTATCTTTTTCTTTATTGTATTTATGTATTGCTTATTCCATTATTTCCATTAGTAGGGTTATATATATATAAAATGTGTTTTATATTCATTTGTATTACTTTATGGTTGCAATTATGTGTATTTTATATTTACATTTTTATATTATTTAATTTTAGATGTTTTATTTGTTTATTTTTTATTTAACAGTCCATTATTAAACTATTTTTTTAATCAAATAATATATGTTATTTATTTTATTTACGTGGACTTATGATTGTTCCTTAATTCAAGGAGTATTCCACATTTGTGGCGTTTTCAGAGAATATTGAGAATATAGTTATCCACCTACTGGAAAATCTATCACAAGGAGTTTAACTAGGACATGTTTGTAGATGCACAAGTTGCAGTAGGTGTCTTCTTCCGTAGACATTTTGTATTAAGTTTTTGGGCTCTTTTTAAGCCGCCTCCTCTCTCTTTTTCTCTCCCATCACCCCCATCTCATCTTTGATAGCAGGCAGAACTGATAAATACATTGAAGACTGGGTTTCTTGTCTCTAATTATTTTGAGACTCTTTTGAACTGTTTAAATCCAATTACTTGGATTTCTTGGCCGTGTGGCTGCAAAAAAAAAAAAAACATACTGAGGGAAAAACTGGTATTGACACTCCAGCACAGAAGATTCGGACACAGAAGGGCTAGTTAAATTGTGCCCTTGGGAACAAAAGCCAGCAGTCAAGATTCTCTCACGAAGCCAGAAATAGTGCCCTGGATTTTCAGTGACTTAGTTGCGATGCAAAAGGTCCATAAGATGGCATGTTTTGTCTGGCTAACAGTGTCCTCATATAGATAGCTCACCTGAAATTATATTATGACTTTCTTCAGACCGTGTAATACAAAAGGAGATGTTTTGAATAATGTTATACATTTGTTTATCTTTATTGTTATTTTTTATGTTTAACTTTTTAATTTGTTATGTGTTAATATTTACTTAATTTATTTTTATATTTATTTATGTTTTCCTTTTTATATATATTATATATATTTTATGGTATTTATGCATTTCATATTTGTTTTATACATAAATGTATTTGTTTATTCTATTAATATTTTAGAATATTCTATATATTCTTTAATAATATTTATTAATGCTTTTATTTATTTCTGCACTTATTTTATTTATGCACGTATTGTTTTTTCCATTTAGTTGCATAGTTTTATTCGCTTATTTCAACTTATTTTAACATGTACTTGTATATGTATATATTTACATTTAAATTTATTTTATTTGTAAAAAATGTTAAACAGTTTTTTTTTACATTTATTTGATATTTTCATATTTATTTTTTATATTTAATATTATTACTTTTTATATTTGATTTATGTATTTATTTTTATTCGCTTACTTTTATTTTTTATATGTATCAATTTATTTATTTTTGACATGATTTTTTATTTAGAAATTATGTACGGATAGTCTAATCGACCTTAACTGACCCAGACTAGTAAGTGTTGATATTCAAATATTACTAACGATATAAAGAAAGTTAGACTTAAATTTACTCCTAAAATCAGTCAAGGTTTTACAACAATTAAATAAAAATGATAAACTATCAATTGGACGACACAAGGCATATAGTAAATTAGATTTTTCAGCAATTTTGATGAGTTTATCAAATATGATACATTAGGCCTTATAGGAAAAGAGCAGCATGAACAATCTCCTAAATATCTCCTTTTGTGTCCCACAGCAGAAGTAATAAGAAATAAGAGTTTTGGAATGACATGAATGTAAGTAAATCATGCCAGATTTGACGTTTTGGGGTGAACCATCCCTTTAAGCGAACAATGAATTGTGCTCCAGTGCAGTACAAAGGAATGCTGGGAAATACCCAAGACATGCCATTTATTTTAACAGTGTCGCTCATGGCGCTTAGCCATACGTCCTCGAAAATGAGAAAGCGTTGCTTTGTTGGACGCTCTTATTAGGTTTTACATCAAACCGCTGGAGATAAGTAAATAAAAAGCTGCAAATGGAGCTCACGCCGCTGCTCTCTTTTTCGCAACGAGTCGATGCTTCTGAATCAATATGGCACCAGGGGTCCATTATGTCTGACTGAGACAAAGTAATATTGGTGTGACCCTTACACTTTTGAGCGATTTCGTTCTTTTGTGGGGTATTTTTCCTCTCGTCGTCTTTCTCGCCTTTCGTTTTCGTTTGAAAATCCCCCTTTAACACCTCAGACATCTACAGCTTCGTGACTCATTAAGAGCTCAAAGTGTGATTATTTTAATGAGCACAAACAGCTACTTAATACAGCTATTTGAGAGTTTAACTTTCTGTTTTTATCATCTAGATTCCTTTGTCTTTGTTCAGAAGTGTTTCTATCTCCTTTTCTCTCGTCTTCTTATGGTCCTCTTTCTTCTCTCCAAATCCATCACTTTGTTTCTCTTGGATTGTTTGTCTTTCCCCTGCCAGCTGTTTTTCTCTTCGACCGCATGCCTCTGCCTCTGAGAAAATTTAATCCAAGAGCTTGCCATCGTAGTGCTCGATAAATATATATAATGCATTGTTTTGAAATTTTTTGGTACGTTAGCAGCACGGTGTCAAATATGATCCGGTCAGACGTTGTTATTTTCTACACGAATCATCTCGCTTGTCAAAATTGCAATTCAATTTCTGGTCAGCTTCTTTTTGATGTCAGATGTTTGGCTGTTCACTCGATGTATTTCAGTTGTTATTTACCAAAATCTTTTCTTGCAGTGAAATGTTAACAGGATCCAACTTGAGAACTGAATCAATTTTGAATCACGAATTTAAGTCAAAATCTGCCAAGGGGTAATAATGCAGCAACCTTTTTAAAAAGTCATTTTCACTGTAATATGTAGCAGCATCTGAATCATAGATTTAACTGTTTTTTTATTTTAATAAGACAATAAAAGACAATAAAAACTGTCCTGTTAAATATACAATTTTTGACAAGTCATATAATTTTCCCAACACATTTTATAATTATCCAGAAATCTAGCGTAGTTCACCCCTCACGCATGTCATGTCCGTCAAAAACCTAGGTTGGAATATGAGCACTATAAACCTCGACAGAACACACTCATGGGCATCTTCCAAGCTCAGAAATAAACAATTATTACCTTACGATTCATCTGTTTTTAAATCCACATCATTTGAAAATCATCAAACATCGATGTCTGTCAAAAAATAGGAAAGGACGTAACATGTGGCCAGGTTTGGTTTCCCATACTAGGAATTTGTGCTCAGTGTCCAACCCATCCGAGTGCACACACACAGCAGTGAGAAGTGAACAACCGCACACACACACCCGGAGCAGTGGGCAGCCATAGCTGCGGTGCCTTGCCCAAGGGTCTCACCTCAGTCATGGTATTGAAGGTGGAGAGAGCGCTGGTCATTCATTAGCTCCACCCTCAATCCTTGCCGGATGTGGGACTCGAACCCGTGACCGTTGGGTTATAAGTCCAACTCCCTATCCATACCATGCACCTGTATACACCTGTAGCATGTAATAGAAACACATTTCCCGAAAACATACACTACTTTTGACTGCGCCAACGATTTCCGAGAGGAGCCTGAGCGACTTCACCGTGCAGTCTGTCAAAAAACTGAATCAGAATCAGAATGAGCAGGTAACTGAGCTAAATCTTTAAAAGTTTCCTTCATCCTAAAATTACAATTTTGTCAATAATCACTTATCCCAGTGTTAATCCAAACCTGTAAGAGCTTTGTTTATCTTCGGAGCACAATTGAAGATATTTTGGACTAGAAAATTTAAGGTTGTAACTGTCCCATTGACTGCCATGTAATAAACACTGCCCAGGAACATATGAAAGATGAAAGATCAGTGGTTCAACCTTATCGTTATAAAGCGACGAGACACAGAAAAACAGCGTAAACATTTTGCGTCCAATCCAATTAAAGAAGTTGTATATTTTGACGGACATTTGCATCATGCGTTCTGATTATTATGATTCTGACATTCATGATAAAGAACTTGACAGGTGATTTTTTTTTTAAATGTAGTTTGATTGCTATCTCCTCAGTTAAAAGATAGCGCAATTATGAAAATTTTACTTAAAAAAAAAAAGTGTTAAATAAAACCCATGTCCATGATTTGTTACCTTGTTTTGAAACATTTGTTTGATTCAAAAGAACAATTACTTCATAATTTGAACATTGGTACTGTATGCTTCATATGAGTGATCTTAAGCTAATAATGACTTAACTTTAGTTTCTTTTTTGCTCATAGTTATATAAACTGCCTTCTTATCTTTCGTTCTCTCTTTCTGTTACCTTTCTTCCCTCCAAATCTGTCACTTTATTTCTCTTGGATTGTTTGTCTTTCCCCTGCCAGCTCTTTTTCTCCCCGAACGCTTGTCGCTGAGAAAATTGAATGCGCTTGCCACAGCAGTGCTCGATAAATATATATAATGCATCGTTTTATATTTTAGGTATGTCAGCAGCACGGTGTCGGAATAAGATCCGGTTAGACTTTGTGTTTTTCTGCGTGATTCTTCTTGCTTGTCATATGAAAACTGCAATTCAATTTCTGGTCAGCTTCTTTTTGATGTCAAATGTTCACCCGACGTGTCACAAATTCATGAAAAACAATTCAAAGCTGTCGCGCGCCGCAGCTATTCAGCACGAAAGACATGTGACTTGGTTTAGAGAGGCGGACGTGTGCGAATATCATTTTCAGGGTGGATGGACTCTGTCCCTCCCCATCTGTCAGTGCGTGTCGGAGGTCAGAGGGGAGTTCCTTTGTGTTTTGGTGTGATTTCGATTAGTTTCGTGCAGGGGGACACGCAGTGGACTCGCCATATGCTTCAGCTGGGGGATGACTGAGTCGTGTTTTCATGAAGGGATCCAGAGAAGTGGAGCAGGCTGAATGGATAAAAGCTGTTCTGACACCTGTTCAGAGAGCCCTGCTTGTATAAACACTCACACACACCTACATGCTCCATTGTTCCTGCCAGTTTGTGGGATTCAATGCACCAGCAAGACAAAGCTGGCGTTGGCACTCCAGTGGCTCAATCACAGTTTGTGGCTTCCACGTTTGATAAACACCAACAATGAGTGTGCATGAAATTACACCGATTATACTTACGAGAATAGTTCATCAACATCGTTTGCACACCTTTGTGTCGTTGCGAACTTGTAACGCTTCCTTAATTTAGCGGAACCCCCAAAAAAGTGGTGCTCGTTTTGGTATAATGAAAGTGAGTCTAAGGAAGACAAAAACTATCCTTAAAACTGTCATCTAAAATTTTTAATGGCGTTATATTTTTTTGAAAGGAACAAACTGAAATTTGCTGAAACCTTCCCCTTCGGTGAGTCATGAACACATCATCACAGTGGTTCATTATGGTCTGTCACTTGTCTGTTGCCTGGCTGCTAGTTTCTCTATAGCTTCCTAAGCGCGCTATTTTCAGCAATGTAAACACAAATTAGTTATAAAATCTAAAGAAATTTCTGATTATCATCCATAACATATTGCATGAAAACATTTGTGTTACCACAGCAACGACTGACGCATTTGAATTGAGTTCCAAAGAGATCCATAATCAGCTCCGCAGTGGAACACTAATCCAGAACTCTGCTCGTCGGCTCGTCGGCTCGATCGTCACATTTTACGTTTTTTTCCCCTTCTTCCTCTTTTGTCATTTTAGAGCTTTAAAATCGCCTTTAAATTTCCAAATGAAGTTCTTAGCAATGCATATTAAAAAACAAAAATAAGTATTGATATATTTATGATAGGAAATTTACTTAATATCCTCATGGTTTTTCAAAAACAATAAATTTGTCAATAAATTTGACACATACAATGTATTTTTGGCAATCGCTACAAATATTACCATGCTACTTATGACTATTGTGCTCCAGTGTCACATATATTCTTTTGAAGGTTAATAATACTTTCATGAGAAACTGACTGAATTTGAGTTATTATTTAATGAAATCCTCCCCTCCATTTCCATATGCATTAGAAATATTTGACCCCAAAAGAACAATTTGTTCATGATTGTCCCAATTTACATCTCTCACAAGCAATTTTATGTAAGTTTCGTATTAAGCAATTATCAACCAATGAAACCAATTCAATCACAGATCTTCATTTTTATAAGGTAAGGGTTGTGAACGGTTTAAACACAAAATCTGACTGGCACAGATTTTTGTCTCTTTGGTACCTTTTGACTTCAAACTGTAGACAAACCTGACCATTTTAAAATCGAACAAATACAAACAATTTCCTTGCACTGTTGGGCTTGATGAGTTGAGTTTTTGCGCAAGTAAACAATCAGTAAGAGTAAAAAGGATAGCTTTATAAAAGCGTTTCTCCAGGCAGCATGCTGCATATCTCTCAAGCCCTCTTTCTTGATCTGTGTGCTTCACATTTTTCGGGCCTGGATCTTTTTCTCTCCCATTAGCTTGAAAGAGATGTTCACACCAGTGACCATATGTTCTTATTAATCATTCAAACTCTACAATATACAACAGGATAGTCCACACCACATCTAAAAGAGTTGGAATTTATTATTATCGTTTTTATTTTTTTTACAAAAACAACCAAAAACAACACTGTTTTCTCAAAAGCAACTATTGTCACAAGTGCCATGGTTACCAATAGAGTTAAATGGAATTAACCACCATAATTAGCTAATGACGCTTTTGGGAAATGCACCCCAGTTTTTTTTTTTAACCTATTGTGTGAAAAGTGTGAATGCATCATAATTAAAATGTTTGGCTTTTGAACAATTAAAAAGCAACAACAACCTTGACTTTAAATAACACTGTTTTGTTCATAAAACATTGTTTCCCAGTCTGATCCAATTGCAGTTTCTTTTGCTCTTTTTTTGTCTAATGTCTGATGCCAAATTTGTTTTACAAAAATCAACAGCTTGCAAATCTGTATGAATAAATCTAGCCTTTTATTATAAAGTGAGAGATCATTGAATTGCTGAACTTCTAGTTCCTAAAGGTAATGCATTTTTCTCTTGCCAAAAATTCAAACTTGGTAAAAGAAGGTGCCTTCAATTACGGGAAGACCACGAAAGCATCCAGAAACCTGGGTTGTATCAATAGGACGATGCTGCCAGAGCTCAATCTCTCCCATAACATATGTCGTAATCTTTGCCTGGTGTCTGCTGCAGTGGCGTTTTGTCAATTTCTGTCTCGCATCTGCCGAATTTGGCGACATAACATGAGTTTCCTGTTGTAAAAAGCTTTTTTTCCCAGGTTTTTCATGTGCGCTTCGGAAAGCGTGGCCCTGAGTTCAAAGCCACAGTTTCTAATGCGCGCTTCCTAGATGTGATTCAAAGCCGGCAGTCTAGGAACTTTGATTGACTGAGGCATCTTTACAGTTCCCAGTCAGAAACAGCCAGAGCTGGGTCATTTATATCTGCTATTAGTTGGCGGTCGCCATCTCCCACAGCCGGTTCAGGACCAAAACCTGACGAATTTTGCTGCGACTTTTTATTGATCGCTCAAGCACGTGACGCTCAAAAGCGCACACATGTCATTTGTACTGACTTCCCGACGTCAACATGTCTTACTCACGGTGCTTTCTATTCGCTTTTGATTCCGCAGGGAGCAGCCAAAGGGACCTTGATGCACAGAAAAGCAAGTTAAATATTTCTCGTTGTCGCCTGTCAAAAGTGTCGGCGCGCCTGAGAGTTCAAATTAAAAGCAGGAAATGTTTGAAATTGCCGTTACCAAGCCCCCGCGATGTAAGCTCTCTGTCACCTCATTTTTCAAAGCTACAGCTTCGGCTTCGAGACGCTGAGATGGAGAAACTCGTTTCTTTCAGTCCTCTTGGAGACAAGTCAGCTCCCTCCACCAGTCAAGCGGTTCTTGCCAAGCTCAATTAGGTGCTGGATTGCCCATTTGAATGAAGGAAGAAGTGTAGTCAATCACTTATAGGTTGCATTCGGGAAGATGTCTGATGCCACGTTTTGTCCTTGATGTTCTTTCTAGGATCTATAAAAAGCAAATTACTGAATGGTGGTTGTTAACTGAAATCAATATTTTTTTATTTCACTTGGGATTAGATGATTGAGCGGTGGCTTAGTGGTCTGTATGCCAGATGCATTGAGCTCTGGTGCTCATTTGGGAAATGCAGGTTTGAATGCATGCTTCAAACATCCAGCTTTTCTGTGCCCTCAGTGTTTCTTTTCTTTTTTTTATCCACTGTAGCTCAAACTATGGAAGCCTGTTTCTGCCACTGAATAAAAAAGAAAGAAAAAAATGTCAGTGCAACTTTTTATCTCACACTTCACTGATACAAACTTGCAATTGCGAATTATAAAAACCAATATTGAGTGGGAAAAGACTGATATGTTCTCAGAATTGCAACTTTTTATCTTTAGACTTTATAACTCTCAATTGCGACTATATATAGACTATCTCAATTCTGTCTTTTCTTCTCACAATTACTTTATAACTCGCAACTGGAGTTTAAATCACGCAATTCTGACTTTTTTCTCGAATTTCTGACTGTAACTCGTAATTCTGACTTTAGAATTTGCAATTCTGACTTAATATCTCACCATTCTGCCTTTTTTCCTCACAATTCTGTCTTTATAACTTGCAATGGTGACTCTGTGTCTCATCATTCCGACCTTATAACTCACAATTGGAGTTTAAATCTCACAATTTTGACTTTATCTGACATTATAACTTGCAGTGGCGAGTTTATATTTTACTATTCTGAGAAAAAGTCAGAATTGTTAGATAAAAAGCCTCAATAGCATTTTTTAAATATTTTATTCAGTGGTGGAAATGAGCTTCCATACCAAACAGTAGAGCATAGTTACTAGCAATGCCAAGGTCATGGGTTTGACTGCTAAAAATGTTTAAGACTATTAAAATCTGTACCTTGCATGCAATGGAAGTTGGTTTAGATAGATTGTAATGTAATATGAGGCTACATCCTAGTTTGCATACTTGTACAGCGCGCTTACAATATGTTTACCAACATGTTTGCCAGTTTACCCAATTGTATTTCTTCACCGGTCGGCAGAATACAGCATATTTCATTTCTTTTATTGTAATGTGCACATATTCCTGTTAGTGTCATCAATCTGGCATCCTGAGTGTGTATCAAGTCTGAGGAGGAGGGGCTGGGTGGAAAAAAAAAACCCTCTCCAATATTTGAATATTTGAATATTATCAATTCTACATACAGCACCTTTAATCATGTAACACTTAAGGTTCTCTCTAAGTTTTCCTGCCCACGCACTAGAAACCATCCTATTGGCATACTACTTTCAGCATGCTGTAATTTGAGATGCAATAATTCTAATATTGCATAATATTTCATATATAAAATACGATTGCAATTTAAGCCTATTAGATTAATTGAAATGTGCCATCTATTTTTACCCCACACTGACATATTTACTGTGTCGAAATATCTCGATCTAGAAGCAGGAAAAAAGACCTTTTAGCTCAGCAGGGTTAGAGACAGGTCCATGAACATCATAAGGATGAAAGGGACGGACATATTGACACTCTCTCTGCGAAAACAAACTCCTTTTCCTTCATTCGCATGCTGGCGGCATCCTGCTACATTAAAGGCAATCAGTGGCCATTGAGATCACGGAACAGGATGTGTGAAAACCACTTCAGTTTGTGTCTGTGGGTGACGGCATCCGTGCACTAGCGCAGTGTTAATGTGTCGACCGCCTCTCTGCCCCGTCTCCTGCTTAATTGCATCTTTTCATGTCAGTGAAAGAGAACACACACACACATACACACGAGTCAGACGAATGCAGGACGCACCCGCATGTTCACACACTGGAAAAGTCCAGTAATGAGGTGGGATGCAGGCTGTCATGTTTCAATCCACTCGAATCAAATTTTTGACTAAGGCGCCAATTATGTGCGCAAACATCTTAAATATTCATCCATTCCTCTGGTCCGGGAGTGGAATATCCTCGGTGTTGTGCGTCGAACCATATGGTGTGCTGGAGTGACTAGTCTGAATGCGTCTGCAGAAAGAGCCTCGTCCCAGATGGCAGAAACCTCGCTTCAGTATCCAGCTTCTGCATGCCACTGTATATGTTCAGACTGGCAGACTGGTTCGTATTCTGTTTGGTTCTGTACTTTTTAACCTTGGTAAAGGTTCATAGGATTGTTCATAATTGGTTCATAATTGTTTTATCGTTCTTTCGTTCCGTCAGTTTGTCTGTCATCCATTCTATTTGGCATTCTGTTGATCTAGTTTTATTTCTGTTCTGTCTAGCTACCTGTCATTAACATTTATTTGGTTTTGTCGATCATTGGCGGTTTGTTCGACATTGGTCGAATGAACAAATGTTTAGCCTTTATTCATTTTGTTTTCTCTTTCTCTTTTCTATTGACATTCTGTTGTTCTGTCTATTGTTCATGCATTCATTTATTCTGTAGTTTTTTTGTTCTATCTGTTGAATGTGTTGTTCTATGTATAGTCTGTCGTTTACACTTTTGTTCAGTTATTGTTAGTGTCCATCTTTCATCCATCCATTCATCTATCTATCATCCATCATTCATCCATCCATCCATCTATCATTCATTCATCTATCCATCTATCATCCATCCATCCATCCATCATTCATATATCTATCCATCTATCATCCATCCATCCATCCATCCATCCATTCATTCATTCATTCATTCATTCATACATCATTCATTCATTCTTCTATCCATCTATCATCCATCCATCCATCATTCATTCATCTACCCATCTATCATCCATCCATCATTAATTAATTCATCTATCATCCATCCATTCATTCATTCATTCATTCATTTATCCATCTATCATCCATCCATCATTCATATATATATATCCATCTATCATCCATCCATCCATTCATTTATTCATCTATCCATCTATCATCCATCATTCATCTATCCATCTATCATCCATCCATCCATCATTCATCTATCCATCATCCATCCATTCATCCACCAATCCATCCATTCATTCATCCATCCATCCATCTAGCATCCATTCATACATTCATTCATTCATCCATCCATCCATCTAGCATCCATTCATCCATCCATCCATCCAGCATAGTTCATTTCTTCATATCTTTCTTTAAATCTGCTTGTAAATCTTTATATCATACTGTTCTTTGTTCTGCTGTTATATCTTTCTATGTATAATTTTGTCATGTAATAATGTTTTGTTTCTTTGCTCAGCCTTTCTGTCTATCATTCTTGTGTTCTTTCTATTGTTTTGTCTATCTGTCAGACAACCTATTGATTTATCATTATTTTCGTTCTTTGTTCTGTCTGTCATTCTATTGATCTATGGTTCTGTCTAAATATAGCTGGTAAGGATAGTTGTTCATGCGCACTAGCAACTAGTGTACCTGGTTTTGACATGGTCAACCCTCTTGGTTAAACTGGTTAGAGCCGGTAGACCAGTATCAACCATAGTTTTTACAAGAGGCTACTTGAGCCTTCATCAGTCTGCAGTGTCAGAGGAATTAATGCTGGTCTGTTGTTGTTGTTTTGTTCGGTCTTCCTTTTGTTCTTCTCTTTTCTTCTCAACTTCCAGGACCAGGTCACTTCCCAGTGATTGACACTTCCTGTCTGGATTGACACTTGTGTCGTTGCTAATAGCGACAGGCTGACCCACCATCTGTATCAACCAAACAACAATAGATAGAGTTCACCATTATAGCACTCATATTGTGGTGCAAGTTCTCTTTTTATTCTTTTCTTTTGCTCTTTTCTGCTGCACACAAAACGCACAGAAATGAATGGCTGTGATTCATTTATTTGTTTATTTGGTTCATTTATGGTGCCCCTCAAGGCACAATGTGTTTGTCTTGCATCACAAATAGAGATCTGTGGGTTTAGACGTGAGCTTTTAACCCACTCGTGAATTGTCTTGGAGAAACGCCACAATTTGTAGAGACAAAAGAAAAAAGATATTATAAATGTTCCAGGGAAGGCAATAAAAGCCTTCTTTGCAAATGTACCATGTAAAAGACATTTACAGGAAACTCTGTTATGTCCTACCAAGGATGCTCATATCTCCTGTGTGAGTGTTTTTATTGAAGCGTGGCATATATGTGTGCATTTTCGAGGGAGCAACACTTCAGTTTGAGTCATAACTGTGTCCAATAACTCAGAGTGGCAAGGCTGCAAATGACAGAAGATGTTTTGTAACTGCTCTCCTTGAGTTTCTGCCCATAAAGGGGAAAAAAATGTTCCAATGGAATGTTCCAATTTGTATCTCTAGTGATAATACATGGAAAGTGAAAGATTTTTCATAAGTGTCCCAGTTCTCAGTTTTTGTTTATTCTTCCCTGGAAAAAACATAGTTCTCATTGGATCTCCGAGCGCCAAACTGAACTTAAAATAGTACCTGCTCAATGTTGCTAAAATAAAATGAATAATTTTTTTACATAATATTTATCATGTGAAATAGCAGTTGTTAATTAAAAAAAATAATGTGTAGATTAATCAAGTAAAAAATTCATTACAAATTTACTTATTTATTCACTAAATTTAAGCTTATA
>JAUMHP010000079.1:6028120-6046584 GCA_032361065.1 Enteromius trimaculatus | reverse complement strand
GTTCTTCTTTACCTCTCTCACCAAGGCTCTTCTCCCCCGATAGCTCAGTTTGGCCAGACGGCCAGCTCTAGGAAGGGCACTGTGGAACCTTAAGTGCAGCAGAAATCTCTGAGCTCTTCAGGCAGTTCCTTTGTCCTCATGATTCTCATTTTCTCTGACATGCATTGTGAGCTGTAAGGTCCAAGTCCAATCAGTATAATCAAACACAGCTGGACACACAGGTGTAGAACCAGCTCAAGGATGAAGAAATGGACAGCACCTGAGTTAAATATATGAGTGTCACAGCAATACTGAATACTTAGGACCATGTGATATTTCAGTTTTTCCTTTTTAATAAATCTACAAAAAATGTCAACAATTCTGTCGTTTTCTGTCAATATGGGGTGCTGTGTGTACAATAATGAGGAAAAAAATTAACTTGACGAAATTATTTCAGCAAATGGCTGCAATATAACAAAGAGTAAAAAATGTAAGGGGGTCTGAATACTGTACTTTCTGTACCCACTTAATCGCCCAGTTTTGACTTTGTATCTCATAATTGAGGCTTTTTTTTTTTTTTTTACAGCGCATCATTTTATCTAATGATTGTGACTTTTTTTCAATATTGAGACTTTAAATCTTATTATTATGGCTTTTTTTTCTAATTGCAGCATCTTCTGAATGCACTGTTATATCTCACAATTGTGACTCTTTATCCCAATTGCGATATTACATCTCACCGTTCTGATTTTCTATCTAATAATTGCAACTTTTTGTTCTGAATGCAGCTTTATTTCTCAGAACTGCGAACTTAGATCTTACAACTGTGATTTATTATCCTAATTGCAATATTTTTTATCTTATAATTGCGAATTCTTCTTAAATGTGACTTTATGTCAGACTTTAAGTTTTGCAGGTTTTTTACCTCACATTTAAACTTTTCGAAATTTTGCATCTTACACTTAACTTGTAAATGTGACTTTGTATCTTACAGTTGCTGCAACTTAGGGCAATTATGACTAAATGCAGCTTTGTATCACCCAGACTAAAAACCACCTTATCACCAGCTGCTGAAAAGTAATCGCAAAAATGGATATATATATAAAAAAAAAAATCTCTTGCAGCTTTTGTCTGCAGATGGCACCTTGTTTGATCTTGCTCCAAATACTTTATAGGTAATTGTTCCACTGTTACAGAACATCTAGGTAATTGGTAGAATCTATTTAATATACTGCTTTTGTACATCTCATGAACATGTTTAATACCATCACATTCCTGTGACTGCACAGTAATCAGCTATTCATATTATTAATTGCTCAATTACTTGGTTATGTAAATTGCACCACATCCAAATGACACCTCAACAGCAGAGCCTTGAATAATTCATTATTGTTTAATATTTTATTGTGTGTACCGAACATATGGTCTGTGAATATCTAAAACAGCTTAAATGCTAAACACTGCTTGTTTCCTTTAAGGCAAAGCATGTTATCTAAGCAGATACTGTATATGAATTATCCATGCACACAGTAAATACTGCAGCTAAACCAAATATCTCTTCCACATAGCCAGTGAAATCTTTGTTTAGGATTTGGTTAAGCACCGTATACTGCAGTATGCTGAGTCACGTAATAATAATAAGTCTAGAGCTTTTAGCGTTTTGCTTTATTGCACTCTGAATGGATACCTACACACACAGTGATGTAAATCAAGACATTTTGGTTTCTTGAACATACAGATTTGGGTCTTATTTTATCTAGATTTACTGTTAGAAAGCATTGGGAATTAACGGTACCGGACAGGAGCATGATGTACGAGATCCTTGTGCCGGGGCAACATAAAGAAAAAGAGCCTTATTACCTGGATTGCTTTCAGAACGAATGTACATTTCTTCTCCGTTTCACCCGAGAGTCAAATATTACCCTCTGGGAAGAAAATAAAGGTCATTTTAGCTACGCTTGTAACTCATTTTTCCTTTGAAACAAGGGTTTGATTAAAAGATAGGTGTGCTGAGACCAATAGATTAATTGCTGAATATCTCCAGGGCATTGACGGATAAATAATGACAGTTCTATATCGAGCCGCACACATTAAAGTTAATTACCATAGTTCTGGGGCGGGAGTTAGCATATTTTGCTCACTAATTAAACATACATTTAAATGAAACGATCTCCTCCCTCGCTCCATTAATCACAGTGTTTTGTCATCCCTGCAGGAGCTGTTGGATCCGGAACGGCGGATCCGAGTCTTTCTCCGGTATTTAAGAGTTTCGGTTACATGAGGAGCAGCCAACAAATTTGGCCGCAGAAGTCCTTGAAAGTTGTCCCAAGCGATAATAGGCATTTCATACCTCAAACAAGCAGTCCCTTGGAAGCCAAACAAGCCAGTTTGGAGATCATGACCATTCCTGTTTCCAGGAATAACCCTGAGAACTTTTCTGGGGAAGGGAACGAGGATGGTTACCCTATTCCCAAAGGTCCTCCATCGCCGCTATCTGCAGAGGAAGAAAAAGATGGCGAGGGGAGTGCAGGCAAAGAGTTACCGTTCACCCTTGACAGCCAAATAAATGGATCCGATGACCACGGAGTCCCGCTGGAGACCACTGACAGATGGCAGCTTATTAGTCTCCAGACGACTCAACCTACTAGTGCATCCAGTTCTTCTGAACCCAAGCATGAGAAACCAGCCGACATGGTTGAGGAAGCCAGGGGGGAAATCATGTACGTCCATCGCCCCATTGAAAAACACAAGAACAGTCCCTCAAGTAAAGTAAACGTGCCTTTTGTTAAACGGAAGCAGCCGGAAGGTTTGACCGTTGCACCACAAACACACACTTCCTACACCCCTACCACCGGAAGACCTGAAGATCCCAAAGAGGACAAGCTAGCAATTCAACCACCAACTGTATGGATCACTCCTTCCCAATCAGGAGAAGAAACCACTACTGAAGATATTTTGTGTACTCCAGATCCAGCTGTTTCTAGCACGTGGTTACCTGTGGTTCAAGAGGAGGTAGATACTCCACAACCACCGGTTTCTACCATAATAACTACACAAGCTGGACCTACGGTTCAGCCAACTAATCCAGGTCCTGAGGACACTTCACAGAAGGCTGAGTCCAGGTCAGGAGGGTCGGAGTCATTTGTGTTGGCTCAAGGCTGGACAACATCTGAACCAGTTCCAACAGAGGAGCCTTCATCCCAGACCACAGGAAGCCCAGAGAAAGACACAACTGTGGCCGGGAGTGAAAACAGCCCCTCCAGAGCTTCAGGTAAATCGCTCTTCAGTTGTGTTCTGTTGATATGAGAATCTAAACGCCTGTTTACAACATGAACTGCGGTAATATTTCGGTTTAGGTACTAATTAACTGTTCGCGAAGAACAAGTTGAAGTCGAATGAAGTTAGTTTATACTCTTCTGATTTGTGGTTAAGACTAGAAGGGATACAGCTGCACACTCAGTATTTTAACTTAAGAGGTGCAAGTAATCTATAAAGAGCCGGACATGACGGGTTTTCTGGTACACAAAGCAAGAAAAATTGTTTAGTTACTGTTTTTTTTTTTTTACCTTTTATTAGCCCTTAGACCTTTCTTTTATATTCTTTATTTTCCTGTATATCTTTTGATATGCGATCATTTGCATATTATTTGTAATTTAATTTTATTTATACTTCCCTATGCCATCTTCAGCTCTCTTTTTTTACTTTTTCAGGGTTTTTTATTCTATTAATCTTGCTTTTCTTCTGCACATCATTTTCTTTCATTCTTTATTTTGCTATTTCTATGTTTTCCCCCGTTCTGTTATTTATTTTTTGTTATTTTTCCTCCATGCATTTTTTTTCCTCATGCATAAATTCTTATTTTGCTCTTGATTTTTATTTTTTTGCTTTTCCCCAGTTTTTTATTCTTTATTTTGTTATTTTATTTCTTTCCACTGTTCGATACTGTATTTATTTCTTATTTTCCTTTATATAATTTTACGTCTCCCCCTCAATTTAGTTTTTTCCGTCATTTTTCCTTTCTTCCACTCTATATTTCTTTTTGTCTTTTGTTCTTTCTTTGCGTGGTAAACAAACAAGAGTGCACAGAAGTGAATTGCTGCAGCCTCAGAGTAATTAGAGGGTTAGGGCCAGTGCAATTAGAGTCTCTTGCTAAAGCAGAGATCTTAGTCTAAAACAAATCAATGTTGACAGAAGCCAGTAGATGTGTTTAGTAATTGACTCCAGTCTCGCTCTAGTCTATATGCATGTTTAAAATGGTGCCGTATACATAAACTCAACCTCCCCTTGTTCAGATCGATTTCTTTGGGTAGGAGTTTCTTAGGGTGCAAGACCTCAGAAATAATCTTCAGCAAACAAAGTAACGATCTTGAAAGCAGCCCTAGTAAGCCTCTGGCACAGAATAAATGTAAACAGATGGACGTCTTTAAGCACATTAAAGAAGAATAATTTAACCCAGACCATACAGCAATGAGACATTTTACAGTGTTTGACGCATGCTTCTGCAGCATAAAGTACATAAACTACAGAACAAAAAATGTTTTTTCAAGGTCAGATTTTGTCTTTCTGTTAAATGAATCATTTCTGCAGAGCTGTTTAGCATATTGAAAAGCAATGAAGAACTTTGAAATGCCTGGAAAAGACATGAGAAATTTGCTGCTAAACAACTGTTTTAGCAGATTCAGATTTTTTTTTGCCTGAGGATTTTGGTTGCTTTTGAGCACAAAGAGTAGAGAGTCCTGTTTGTCCTCCTTTTCCTGCAGCGCAGGTGGAAGTTCATAAGCCTTTTTAATCAATGATCTGCCGGTGGAGAGGCTGCTGTTCCCTGCCTCTCCCCCGAGGCCTTTTAGGCGTCAGAGAAGTGGTTTTTGAAAAATAGCTGCCGTCACGGTAGTCATAACACCAGCACCAGACCAGCTTGCCCTTAATTAGAGAAGCACATCGCTCTGCGATAAGACGAGGAGGTGCTGTGTCTTACGCGACTTTGCTGTTCCATCACTCTCGCTGACATGGCTTGGAGCTGTTTGCACATGGAAACAGACATGTTCATCTCTCTTTGTAGGACAGACAGGTGCAGTGTACTCATTCACACACACATGCTACATACACTCTCACAAACCCACCCAATTTCTTAGCAGGCCAACAATAAGTAATGAATTTTACTGTATTTTTATTATTATTATTAAAAACTTTTTTTAGTTGATTATGCTAAAATATAAATGTTGTGCAATATCCACATGAAGCATGTTTATCTGCCTTAACTCAGTGCACTTAATGAACTATATGCGCTCTCACAAGCCCACACTATTTCTGTTGTGCAGGTGATTTTTATTTTATTTTATTTATTTATTTATTTATTTAGTTTTCTGAAATGGTAATATTTCATTTTAACAAAGCATGATGCATAAGTAAACAAACAGTATTGAACATGCATTACAAAATCTCACGCACACACTACATTCTTACAGGCTCTTAACTTAATAATAACTCATTAACATAATTTGTTATGTTTATTTTACGTATTATTTTTTTAAATTTTATCATGTTATTTTTTACTTTATTTTACTTTACGTTATATTTTGTTTTTGTTACTATACAAATAATTACAGACTCACACTATTTTTATTGCAGAGATTAATAAATAAATAATATACTGTCATTAATTTGACCTTAATTTTTATTTTATTATATTACTTTGTTTTTATTATTATATTTTATTTTTAGTAGATTTTGTTTTCTTTCATTTTTTAATTGAATTTTGCCAAAAAAAATAATATACAATTTAATTTATGTTGCTGAAATGTTAATATTTAGTTTAATTTTACAATTTGTTATTTAATTTTAAGTTGAACAGTGTAATGCACATATAAAGATAATTGTTCTCATATTGATATAAATTACTGAATTGTATTTTAAAATAAATGATAATATTTTAGTTTTATTTTACAGATATTTTATTATTTAATTTCAATGTTTTTTTTGAATATTTTAAATATTTTAAAATAATAAACTATTTAAAAATATCTCAATTTAAATAGTTTTGAGATTTGTCATTTATTAGGTTTCACTTATACTGTGTGCTTAATTCTTTTTGAATGAATTCTTCATTTGTAGCCAGTTGTTACCCTGTGCTGTTGCTTTTGAAACCGTGAGCAAGACTTGTATTCTTCTCACTGCCAGACTCTAAATTATAAAGCCCAATCTGGGGTTCGGACGGACAATAGAAGGCCAGTGAGTTATTATCCCCTGGCTCCTTACGATGAATCACCCTGCCTACAAGGTAATACACAATGAATATAGGATCAGTGTAGTAAATTCAGCAGGAAAAATGTCTCAAAACATCATCTGTACTAACTCACATTGACCAGAAGAACTGGAGAACAGTCCTACAGTTTTTTCCCTCTTTGAAAATTCTCTTTTCAGAATACATTATGTTCCCCAAATGTATTGCACTGTGTGTATTAATCTAGCTTTAATAACTTGTGAGTTACTCACACCAGTTGTGAAAGCGAGTTCAGGGGAGATAATGATCGCATCTGAGGTGAGGAAGCTAGCATGACTGCTTTCAGTGTACCTTTCAGTCTCCATGGAAGCTACGCGTGCTGCATGCAGGCTTTGATCATGTGAGCGCAGAGCGCTACTACTGTTTGTAGACAAGCTAACAGTTGTACTTGCAGCTAACTGAGCTGCCAGGCTCTCTCCAGGCAAACATCACCCCCTCCTTCAGATGGTTTATTTACTGTCTCACCACCCACACAATCTGCTGGGTGGTCTTACAGTATGTATTAGGAACCACAATGTTTGTTATGTGTGTGCACTAAAGCAACTGTAAACATCAAAATGCCATCTCTTAGAGAGGGAGGGTTTGATATACTTTTTAAAATACTGATTTAACGACAGGAAAGAAGATGTTTCTGTGATCCGATTTTAGTATTTTTTTGTTATTTTTTATGCAGTTTGCATCTTTATAGGAAAAATAGACAAAGAGAAACCAACAAAGATTGACAGAATGACAGGCAGAACAAAACAGGTATATAGAGGTACAGATTGACAGATTGGCACCAGACAGACAGGACAGCAGAAAAACAAATAGAACGATAGACAGATAGTTAGGACAATGGAAGGAATGGCAGATAAAAAGAACAACAGACCGATAGAGAGAACGACACACTGACAGACAGAACAATAGCGATAGTTTGACAGAACAATGTACAGAATGACAGACACACTGATTGACAGAACAACAGACAAATAAATATAACAATAGAAAGATAGTTAGAAAAATTTACAGAATGGCAGATAAAAAGAACAAAAGACCATTAGGGAGAACGTCAAACTGACAGATAGAACAACAGAGATGTTAGAACAACAGAATGATGTACAGATTGAAAGGCAAGACAAGACTTGACAGACATATTGACGAATTGACACATAGAACAACAGACAGATAGATAGAACAATAGACAGAACAACAGACAGGTAGACATATTTAACAGACAGGTAGAACAACAGACAGATAGATAGAACAACAGACAGGTAGATAGAACAATAGACAGAACAACAGACAGGTAGACATATTTAACAGACAGATAGAACAACAGACAGATAGATAGAACAACAGACAGGTAGACAGATTTAACAGACAGGTAGAACAACAGACAGATAGATAGAACAATAGACAGAACAACAGACAGGTAGACAGATTTAACAGACAGGTAGAACAACAGACAGACTGAATGACAGACAGGTAGACAAATTTAACAGACAGGTAGAACAACAGACAGATAGACTGAATTACAGACAGGTAGAACAACAGACAGATAGACTGACATACAGGTAGAAACAACAAACAGATAGATGGAACAACAGACAGGTAACCAGAATGACATACAGGTAGAACAACAGACAGATTGACTGAATGACAGACAGATAGACAGAACAATACACAGAATGACAGACAGATAGACAAAACAGACAGATAGAATGACATACAGGTAGAACGACAGACAGATAGACAAAACAGACAGATAGAATGACATACAGGTAGAACGACAGACAGATAGACAAAACAGTACACAGAATGATAGACAAGTAGAACGACAGACAGACAGGTTGAATGACAGACAGACAGGTAGGCAGAGTGACAGACATGATAGACAGATAGAACAACAGACAGATAGACAATGACAAACAAAAAACAGACGAGGCAAGAAAGGGAAAAGAGCTCTAAATGTGCACTACCACTAAACCATGGCTTTGACAGCTTCCTTGCTTTATTTGTGGTGATTTTGGGCAACTTAGAAACCACCTAGAAATGACATGCTAGTAAACGCTTGGTAGTTTAAAACTTGGGAATCGTAATCAACAGCAAAAAGGTTTGTAGTAGGCAGGCGGCAAGAATCACAGTCGAGATAAACAGTCCAGGGTCATACACAGGAAAACAAACACGGGAAAATACGCTCAGTAATACCTCTATAGTACGATAAGACTTTGCGATGTAATTGTCCAAAACTTTGCTTTAAAAAGGCGAGTAAACAAGCAACACTTGCCGTGAATCAGCCGAGGTACGTGGGGTAAAAGGATCTGGGTAGGAACTAATATTTCGGCGAAGGTTCCTGCTGCTGGTGATCGGAGAGGGTCACAGAGGCACCGTTGCATTGTATGTGTGCATTCATTTTAATTTGGTTAGTCATCTTTATTAGATTTTTTTTTATTCATTTTAATTTTGTTTTAGTGCAAGTTAAATAAAATAAAAATGAGAAATGTTTCCTGTGCGACTAGTTGAAAAATACAGTTAGCATTTATCTTATTTAACATATTCGGAGGGTTTAGGTGTAAGTTAAGTATATAAATCCTGAGATTAAACCCTCTTTGGTCATAAGCTGTTTTGTAAACTTAAACTCGTCTTACTTCCATCATCCCATGCTCAGCATTTTTCATAAAGCAGTGCGAGTTCTGCCAGGTCGGAAATTGAACTGAAAGTCTGATGTTCCTGATATCCGACGGCCTCATTGTCAGCGCCGTGGAGCGTGCGCCGCTGACCTGGATTGAGTCCGGAACACGGTGATGAAGTATCCTCTTCTATCTGATTATACGTGCTGCTTCAGGTTCCCTGCCGACTGGGCTGTATCTTGCCGGAGCTGAATAGACCAGACAGCTCCGACTCTCTCCACACCCCACTGAGATGCTTATTTTAGCAACATGGCATTTTTTCTCCCCTATCATCTCCCCTTTCAGAGAGAATGTGTCCCAGCATTTAATGTGCTTTATAATGTCTGTGCACGCAAGACAAGAAGCCATCTCTGCGTATGAACACACTGCTATGTGAGAAACAGGTGTACTACCTCTGTTAAATCTAGTGCTAATGTTTACTTTTTTGGGAGGGAGGTCAAATGTACATTTACAGCATAGTAATATTTGCTGTTGTTGGGCATATTTCCATGCGAGAATATCATATCAAATGGCATCAAATGGGCAAAATATTACTAACCTTTTTTTTTTTTTTTGCAACATGTGGCAAACAATGCATATTCGCCACATTGACCAACAAAAATGTGATTCATTTGAAAGTGACTGCACACATCTGCACTATTGACAATATGCATTGGACTTTTTCATCGGCAACTACACATATGTAACAACCCACATTAACCCACAATAAGTACAAATGTGTAATAGAACACTGGTAACAAAACTTTTTGGTGATGAAAGTACAAATGTGTAACAGAACTATAACAGTGTTACAGAAAGTGTTACACTTTATATTAAGTAAACAATTCCTATGGAATTACCATGTAATTACTCTGATGTTACACAGCAGCGGCCAGTAAGTTAGGCTTTACATATAAATTGTGGTTGGTGTCCAGAACGTTACACTTTATTTTAAGTGGGCAGTTCCTGAGGAGCTACTATGTAAGTACAGTGGTACTACGATTGTGCACCCACTCCAAATATCCCTAAACACGAGTATTTAGTCAAGATGCTTTTGTTTATGTGGCACTTTGAACAATAGTGTCAAAGTACTTGAAGATTGTGATTGTACTTAAACATACCATTCTGAGGGTCGTTAAATGTGTGTAGTTATAGAAACATTAAAGCTATCACGGTGGTTAGATACTACTTACACATCTACAGTAGTTACTATGTAAGTACACAGGTATAGGGGACACTTAAAGTGGGACCAAATATCGGAATTACTTTTTAAAATAAGTAATGCTACTTACTTTGTTTTCCCATTTATTGACTAAGCAAAAGTAACATAACATGTCACTTTCCATAAAAACTACATGATTAGTTACATTTTATGGAAAGTAATGCAATAATGCTTAAGTAACCTGCCCATAAATAACTAAATTCAGTATGTACAGAACCACTCAGAAGAAGAGTGACTCCATATTTAGTAGAGGGCCTCTTTATTTCACTTCAAGCTTGTTGTTTTGTGCATAAACAACAGCAGCTTTATTATAAGACTCTTTAGATACAACCTCAGTGACATTAAATTATGTTCAGCAGGGCACATCAGCCCAGACAAGTGGGAAAATGAAAGAACGGGAGAAGAGGCGGGAACAATAAGGACTGTTGATGTGCCTAGCAGTCTGAAGCCTACAGCATGGAGGAGCTTCAACCATTAACTGTGTGTCAGACTTTCCAGGCACTAACAATAGCACAGACACTCTTCTCTCTCTCTCTCTCTCTTGCTTCTTCCATGTTTCATATTCATAGGGAGATGAAATCGGCTCTCGTCCCTCGCACCATACTCTTGCACATCATGGTTTTGTTTTAGCATCAGACCTATTAATAGGGATGTTTAATGTGCGTTTTCCAGTTATTTATGCAAATCTCAGGATGCGTGTGACACCGACAGGCTTTAATCTTTTCGTTGTAGTGCTGAGGTACGTCAAGACGGGGATATTATTGGAACGACGGGTTGTTCAATGTCAGGATTATTTTAGGATTTTCGTTACTAGGATGAAGTTTTAGTGCCTTTCCAGCTGAAATCTGACCTGAAATTGTAGGTTTTAAGTGTTTGAGGATTATGTGCCTTTAAGTGCTTTGAATTGTGTCTCTTTTTCGTTTCTTGACTTCTTAGGTCTAAAAAAAGATTTTTGAAACCGCTTGAAGGTAAAAAAAAAATCAAATAAAAATGGATAAATAAGAGAACATTGCGGTGTTTTGACGTAGTGTCAACTCAAGTTTTTATGATTCATATGCGTTTTCAGATGCCATAATCCCTGGGCGTAGGATTTTTCAGCCATTTTCAGCTAGTGTTTTTGTGCAGGGAGATTTATTGTAGTCATGTTGTCAGACTTTTATGTTTAGTGTGCCTTGTGCTTTGCTCCTCATGTGTCCGCCCCTGCCCATGTTAGGTTTTTCCTGTGTCCTTGTGATTATTAGTTGTCCTTAGTTATGTCCTCATTAGTGTGTGCATTTAAACGTCTGTGTTTCTACCCTCTGTGTCAGTCTTTAAGTGTCAACCAGTGTGTTCTCTGTTAAATGATTAAAGAAGTTTATGATTAAAGAAGTGTGTGTTTGGAAGACCTTCGCTTCATGTGATCCATCAGCCAAAGCCAGCATGACATAAAAGACTGACCACAACAGAAAAGGAAGGATCGACCATAACAGACTGAGGAGAATGATAACCCTGGAGGAAATCCTCCACCGCCTCCTCAACTGGCTCACTCCTCTTCCCGGGCCTCACGAGCAATGGCCATGAGGCCATCCTCCATTGCCCGGTTCGCGCCTCGCCATTAGGCGGAAATCCGCTCGCGAAAGTGGCGCCATATGGAGACCAATCAGGGCCAGCACCCCAGCAAACTGCATAGTATGGGGTTTCAAGAGTGCCAAAATCCCAAAAGCTGTTCAGAAGTTCCACGGCCCCCATCCCGCGGTGTCAGAGTCCAGAGCCGGATTTGTGGGCTGACATGCCAGCTCTTACACCCGCTGATGTCGATCCGCCATTTCCAGATCCAGTTCCTGAGTCACAGCCAGTAGAGCCGATCCCGGATCCAGTTCCTGAGTCATAGCCAGTAGAGCCGATCCCAGATCCAGTTCCTGAGTCACAGCCAGTAGAGCCTATCCCGGATCCAGTTCCTGAGTCACGGCTAGTAGAGCCTATCCCGGATCCAGTTCCTGAGTCACGGCTAGTAGAGCCTATCCCGGATCCAGTTCCTGAGTCATAGCCAGTAGAGCCTATCCCAGATCCAGTTCCTGAGTCACGGCTAGTAGAGCCGATCCCGGATCCAGTTCCTGAGTCACAGCCAGTAAAGCCGATCCCGGATCCAGTTCCTGAGTCACAGCCAGTAGAGCCGATCCCAGATCCAGTTCCTGAGTCACGGCCAGTAAAGCCGATCCCGGATCCAGTTCCTGAGTCACAGCCAGTAGAGCCGATCCCAGATCCAGTTCCTGAGTCACGGCTAGTAGAGCCGATCCCGAGTCCAGTTCTTAGTTTACAGCCAGGAGTGCCGATTCCGAATCCAGTCCCAGAATTACGGCTGGGAGAGCCGTTTCCAAATCCAGTTCATAGTTTGCGGCAAGTAGAGCCGTTTCCGATTCCAGCCCCCAGATCACCGCCGGGAGTGCCGATCCCGATTCCAGCCCCCAGATTACGGCCTGGAGTGCCAATCCCGATTCCAGGCCCCAGATTACGGCCGGGAGTGCCGATCCCGATTCCAGTTCCAGAGTCTGCGCTGCCAGAGTGCCCTCCAGAGTCTGCGCTGCCAAAGCACCCCGCCAGAGTCTACACTGCCAGAGCGCCCTCCTAAGTGCACGCTGCAAGAGCAAAAGCCCAAAGAGGAGGGAAACCTCCCCAAGAAAATTTTCTATAGGCATCAGCCGCAGACAGCCCCTAAGTCACCACAGCCGAAGGCAGCCTCAGACCAGTGACCAGTGACTCTGCCCCGTACGGCCTCCAGGGTGCCCACCATCCCTCCCCTCTGGGATGTGGCTAGGTGCCAGAACGCACCTTCCGGGAGGGGGAGATGATGTCAGACTTTGTGTTTAGTGTGCCTTGTGCTTTTCTCCTCATGTGTCCGTCCATGCCCATGTTTGATATTACTTGTGTCCTTGTGATTATTAGTTGATGTACTGCCAGGTGTCCTTAGTTATGTCCTCATTAGTGTGTGCATTTAAGCGTCTGTGTTTCTACCCTCTGTGTCAGTCTTTAAGTGTCAACCAGTGTGTTCTTTGTTAAACACCTAAGTTTATGATTAAAGAAGTGTTTGTTTGGAAGACCTTCGCTTCATGTGATCCATCAGCCAAAGCCAGCATGACACATGTTGGCTCAATGATCCCAAATTTTGGCACATCAGATTTGTTTTCAATATTTCTTGTTTTCAACAAGGGAAAGATCTGGTGTTACCAGAGTGCTGCCAAGTGACAAACTAAAAGTATCAGCACAAATAATTTAACTACAGTCTTCATTAAAGTGACACTAATTTAGGTTTGTGTACATTTTGTGCCTGAAAAGTTTCTTTCTTCATATGAACACCATCAATTAACATCTTATAAAGCAAAATGCTGTGTGTTTGTAATACCCAAATACTTCAAGACATTTTCATTCACATTCACTGTTTACAAGCAAAATTTCACATGAAGTTAATTATTCCTTGACTTGATTAAGATTCAAAAGCATCGGTTGATGGCACAGCCTCCAACCTTTCGACCATAAACTGACTAACTAATCAACAAGCTAACTAATTACGCCACAGAAATGAACAAATTTGTTTCCATAAACCCAGTTTTGCTTTTCTCCAGCAAACGCTGAGTGCTGTCTGAATTTGCTCCACTGCAGCGCAAGTTACGTCATTTCGCCGGTGGTAAACGGCGACTCCAGCTTTCCTCAGCTTCATTCTTCCAGCAACATTAAATCACTGCTTGCTCTGTGCCAGTAGATTGCTGTGGTCCACAGGGATGCAGAGTTATCTGTGTTGCGGTAGAAATAGGCCTCGGTTTCCCAAGATGCACACTCAGCTTACCTTCACAGTAATTGCAACCTCACATTCGGTGAATGATGAGCACTGGTGGTTTGACCTCCAAGGCTCAAAGGATGCGTCACGTATAAACTTTATCGCAAGAACCATGATAAACTAATTTCAAGACGTGAAAATCTGCAATTCGCCTCAGAATGCTGTGCATTTGTGCCATTTGCCACTTGTTTGTATTGTGACTAATTGTAGCATTTAATTTACTTAATGATGCACCACACACAGTGGTTCACAGCATCAGTTACTGTAGAGTGATGCGGTAAAACTTGGACTGGGAACTGGCAAAATGTTGATTTCTAAGTGTTGGCTGATTTACTGTACATGTACTTGAGTGTAGTTTCCAAAATCTGTATGATGTATGAATATTTCATGCTTCAATGCTGAAAGAAGAAAGAAGTCATATACAGTGCATCTAGGATGGCTTGAGGGCGAGTAAATCATCTTTAATCTTTAACTGTGAAGGCACGAAAAAAGTAACAAATTTAAACTAAACTAGCTACATTTAAAATATATATGTATTTTAGGATTTAAGTATATTATTAAACATAATCCTGACTAAGTGTTTTTGTGATTTCAGTCTTTGTTACACATTGAAAATACTGCTTGGAAGCATTTTTAAGATGGCTGCCGACTTACTGACTTGCAATAAAAGGCCAAGTCTCTACAAACTATTGTAAAAGTTCAGGGCTGTGTCCGAAACACCCTTTCACTCATTCACTCATCCCTATATAGTGTATGGCAGTTGAGTGAACAAAAAACAGTGAGTAAATTCGGATGCTGACATAAAAAAATTTTTGGATGCTGACGTTTCGTCATCAACATACGCCTACCCATCTGTAATATTGGGTTATTTTGCTTTATGTTGCTAGCAAAACATCACCCTGTAGCATTGGACATGAGGTTCAGAAGTATAGCTGAAGTTCTTGCAACACTTTATTCCTACAGAGAGATTTATTTGAGCTGGCCAACCACTATAATTTTCATCTATTGTTTTCAAGTGTGAAGATCTCAGAGGGTTTGATTGGATCTTACTGCGATGAAGTCTTCAAGTATTTCTCCCTTAACAAGGGCCTCAGCGTAGCATCATAAACAGCTTGTTTATGAGAGAAGGGAGCCTGTACACTTAAGAGTCTAGGCAGTGAAGCACTGTATTAGTATTTTATTTTCCTAGAGACTGTCCCTCATGGCCATGCCCTGTGTTTTTGAGATATAGCGGCTGAATAAAAAGATCACATTTTAATGGTTAGGCATCTGCTTTGGAGGTCAGTTGCTCTTCTAGCTGTTAAAACTTGCATTTTTCACAAGCATGCTTGTTTTTTTCTGTTTGGTACATTGTGGGTTAGAGCTAATCGCTCAAACAAGCGATTCATGAGTTACAGTAGACGCTCATTTATGAGTCTTTTTGATTGATTCCTCAAAAAAGTTGTGCAAATGAGATGCTGTTTGAAGGAAGTTGCAATGCAGGCGCTTGATGAATTCAAGCTCTTTTATAATCAAACGTTTATCGTGAAAAATGGCTATTATCCAGTTATATTGTTTGTAGAGCGGATTGTCTGAGCGGTCGTTTCCATTTCAGGATGGTCCTCTGAGACCAGGAACAGTGCGTGGACTTAAGTGAGAAAGTCATGGAGAAATAAAAAGAGACGGAATTGGGGAAGAAGGAACTATTTTAAGCTCGCTGTGTAATTAATCATAAGCCAACGGCACAAAACAGAGAAGGCTTTTAACTGCTGTTGCTTTCATCCGTGTTCCATTGTGTTCTTTATTGTGGTTGTTTATCCACCCTTCTACTCATTCAGTGCATAAAAAAGTTGCTTAATGATTCGATTTTGATTGATCAGATAAGCACACTGGGTGGGGGGAAATGGCGTAGAAACAATTTTCACTCAGAAATTGCTAGTAAATTTCACAAACATTACAAAGAAACGTCAAATATTTTATTATAAATGTTTTTTTCAGCATTTTTTTCTCAATTTGCTAAATAGTAGTAGTATTTACTTTTTGAAATTATACATTTATTTAGACAGTCACATTTAATTGTTTTTATTTTCATTATTTTTAAGTAGATAAGAATTATTTTAGTTATTAATTTTGTTTTTAATAGTATTTCATGCTGTCAAAAGATGAATCATGATTATCCAAAATGAAAGTCATTGTTTATTGTTATCTGTATTTGTACTGTGTATTGTTATTGCGAATATATAAATACACACACATGCATGTTTATATATTAAATGTATTTATATATAATATAAATATATACATGTAAATACTATTTTAAAAATAAATGCTGTAGGTGTGTATATTTATATATATATATATATATATATATATATAAGCTACATAATAAATATACACAGTACACACACGTTTATTATATAGACAAATACTAATAATATTCCTAAAAAAATCTCATTGTATTTAATTATTGTTTTCTATTTACTGACATAATTAAAACAAATTAATAATAATAATACTGTAAACAGTTTAAATGTTGTTATTATTTTGTTGAACTTTAATTTTATTGATTGTTTTTATTATTATTTCTTTATTTTGTTACTTAAGTATTTAGTATTATTGTTTTCATCTTCCCTTTTTTATTAACAAAAGCAGTCATTTTAATTAGTAAAATTTATCAACTATTTTTATTTAAAATATGTGGGTTATAATTTTTTTTCACAGTTTTTACTGTTTGTTTTTATCATTTTCATTGCCAAAAATAGTACAGAGATGAAAGAGAGTGGAAAATGGGGACCGAATACAAGATATTCAATCTGGCATAACATAATACGCCTTGATCGATCGTATAACTGTCCACATTCCATTTGCACCTCGAAAATAATCTGCACATTTCTCCTTTACTTGTTCTCCTTGTCCTATTTTGACTTAGTATTTGAATTGCTTGCTCACTTGTGCATCACGAAATTGTCCATGCTATCGTAATTCCGTTTAGGATGAGTAAAGCTTACATATGTGGCCCGAATTACCGCAAACATTTACACCTCAAACCACCTGCTGAGGTATTTCCATATTATCCACAGCTTAGGGAAGCGATCTCCGTCGGGACTTGCGATCTGTGCAGGAAATGGCCTGCATCATGACTAATTGTTTGGGACCTGAATGTCTTTTTTCCCTGCACCGTTTCCAGCTTAGCAACAAGAGCTCTCCATCCTCTCAGAAAACGATCCGTTTGACGGGATTTGGGATGAAAAAGCTCTCGAGTGGGCGCTGAAGAGTTCATTTCATCACGATGATGATGAGGAGTCCTTGAACTCTGTCGCTCTTGTGGAGTTGTGTGCAAGAGGAGTCTCCGGTCCGGGCGGTGTTCATTAAAATTGGTCAATGCGGATCTTTATGCCATCGCGCCCCGTGTGGAGAATTCACAATAGCCCAGCTGCCTCTCGCTGAGCCGAACCGGCTTTGAGAGCTCATGAGAGAGCGGGGGTATGTTTATCCGCTCTTTCTAGCGATGAAGCAGCAGTCACTCATGTGTCACATACTTGTCAATCTCAGCCATCCAGCTGGGGGTTTCTGCTGGCTGTTGTCTTTGGACTAAAAGAACAATTGACTGCAAAACGTGAATATTCACTGTGTTCGACTTTCACAGTTTGTCCTTCATGAAGTTCTTTGTATTTACTTTTTGTGCAGATGTGGTTTTTAGGTAGTTTTGGTTTGATTTTTGTGGGTTTGCGGTGTGAGCAAGACCTTGAGTCTGTTTCGAAAATTAATAATTTATATATAAAAAGCAATGGGGGATTAATATTTAGCTTCAACATTCTTTTGGTAAATTATGATGTCTGCTGTCAACTACCCTGTTGAAAAGACCAGTGCATATTGTATTATATATACAGTGAGGTCAATCACCCTGTGATTTTGCAAGTTCTCTTACTTAGAAATCATGTAGGGGTCTACAATTTTCAGCACAGGTGAATTTCCACTGTGAGACAGAATCTAAAAAGAACAATCCACAAATCACGTATGATTTTTTGTAACAATTTATTTGGGAATTACTGTGTCAAATAAGTATTTGATCACTTCAGTCAAAACTGTTTAATATTTGGTACAGAAGCCTTTGTTAACAATTCCAGAGGTCAAACGGTAGCTGTAGTTCTTCACCAGGTTTGCACACACTGCAGGAGGGATTTTTGGCCCACTCCTCCATACAGATCTTCTCTAGATCTGTGAGGTTTCAGGGCTGTCGGTGAGGAACAGAGAGTTTCAGCTCCCTCCAAAGATTTTTAATTGGATTTAGGTCCGGAGACTGGTAAGGTGACTCCAGAACCTTGATATGCTTCTTACGGAGCCACTCCTTGGTTTTTCTGGTTGTGTGCTTTGGGTCGTTGTCATGAAGACCCAGCCACGCCCCATCTCTAATGCTCTGACTGAGGGAATGAGGTTTTTGCCCAATATGTCACAATACATGGCCCCCTTCATCCTCTCCTTAATACAGTGCAGTCGTCCTGTCCCCTGTGCAGAAAAACACCCCCAGAGCATGATGCTTCCAGC
>JAUMHP010000079.1:6002434-6028020 GCA_032361065.1 Enteromius trimaculatus | reverse complement strand
GCCCCAGTCCGAGTCTGATCATTAGCCTCTTCCATTTTGTGACAATTGCTCTAACAGTTGTTCCCCCCCATTTTTCTTTTCATATTTAATGTTCTTTATTTTTTATAGCTTGTTTTCATTTGCTGCTTTTCATTTAAAACACTACCAAAAATCAATATTGAAAGGTACCTTTTATTGTTTAATTTCTGTACTTTATTATATTTTTGACAGCATTTCTATGTTGGTTTTCTAGCTAGACCAGCATTGGCCATAATAATCCAGCCTGAGCCAGCGTGGGACTTCACGCTGATTTTTTCAGCCTGGTAAAACGAGCCAAATTCTGTGAATACAAATAAAACAGACAAATGCAAGCGCGGTACAGTAGCTACAGAGCACAACCGCAAACCTTGCCTTTAATCTGCTTTCATACTCTGCTTGTGTATCATCACATGTGGGCTTTTTGTTTTCTTAAGGGATTGTGCGCTTTAAGAAGAATCCGTTAGCGGAGAGAAAATAAAACAAGCTGTCACAACAGACAAGAAATATAGTATGCTTAATTTCTACTAAAGAGCTCCCAAGGCCTCTAACAAAGTAAAACTCGATAAGATGTGGGAAGTCGGCGAGTGTTGCTAGGCGGTGTTGCGATTTATCTCCCCTGCTGTAAATAATTGCGTGTTTTGAATTATACCGGAGGAGACGTGGTGTGTTTGATGCACTGTCAGATTGCATTTCGTGGTTGGAAACGGATTATAAAGCAGCACTTAATCAATTTCCAGCGCAAGTTGTGCGCAGACGTCCTTGTAAAGGTTCCCTGTCCGTAAGTTGATGTAATTATGACTTAATCTGTGAGATTTTCCATACATCACCACATCACCCAAAACATTTCGCTGTGCAGGTTTTTCAAGAGTCGTAGCTCATGGAAATAAAGTGTGTTTATGACCCGAGAACGGTATGGTAATGTGCCATAAAAATAGACGAAAGTGTGTGCCGCTACTCTAGGTGATGATCGGATAATTTATGAAGGCCGGGGATCATCAGAGGCAGACATGGTGAATCGCATTGTCCTTCCCTGCGGAGCATCTGTCATGATGAACGGGGGATGACATCAAACTTGTGCTAATCTCTCACCTTGTTGAAAGTCATACGCTCAGGCTGCTCTTTGTTTTCAGACTGGAAAGTGTAAGATTTCTGCTCGGGTTTCATGAGTGAGGCCCAAACTTGGATTGGGTGCTCATATGATGCAAGCATTGAGCCTTGGTGCTCATATGGGAAATTTAGGTTCGAATCTGGCTTTAAACCACATCTTCTTTTTCCTCTCTCTCACTACAGCAGAAGATGATCCCTGCCAGACCAACCCGTGCCTGCATGGTGGGAGCTGTTTGACCGAGGGGGAGGGATACAGTTGCCTGTGCCCTCAGGGCTATTCAGGAGAGAGCTGCGAGATCGGTAAGTGGATTAAGACAGAGGTCGTGGTCGGGACAAAAGAGGTCAAGGACATTTGAAGGAGCTTGCTGCAGCTCTAGAAGTGCACTCGAATTAATCGCACGGCTAAAATTGGATGTAAAACCAATGCAAGCATCTCTTTTGAGGGTTGTGCCTTTGACCTTTGATGTTACATTAATGAATACGATTATTAGCAAGACTAAGTCCTACAATGTCCACCCAAATTTGATTTACAAGCGTCTCAATCAGATGACATACTTTCGGTCGGAGGTTTTAAAGGAAGGAGTTTGAAAAAATAAATAAATACACTAAATATTTGAATATTTAAAAAAATATATGATTGCTGTCATTGTCATTATTATAGTAGTAGTAGTTGTTATAAATTTATTTGAACTTTTGCCAATTCTTGCAGTTTAGATTTATTTTTTTACTTGGTATTTTATTAGCAGTAGCAGTTGTTGTTGTTGATGTAAAAAAAAAAAAAAATTCTTATATAATTAGTTTATATATATATATTATAATTGAAATACCTTTTGTATTAAAAATAACAATTAATAATAATTATTATTAGTAGTACATTAGTAATAGTATTTTATTTGTACAGTATTTAAATCCACTGATTTATTTTAATAGGAATTGTATTATTAAAATTAGTAGTCATAATAGTAGTAGTCCAGTTGCTGTTTATGTTGGTGTTAGTACTAAATTAAAAATATATTATTAGTAAATTATTTTTGTATTGGAAGTAACAATTAATACAAACAACAATAATAATAATTATTATTAAATAAGAATATTATGTATTACAGAAGATCAAGCAATTTTCACAATCAAACATGCAAATGCGTTACTTTTTTTTTACATTTAAAGGTATTGAAGAATATATATTGTAAAAGGTATAGGCTCTACGTTTTGGCTGCAGGGTGTTTTCAGCTGACAGCAAAAATTGGGAAGCCCTGGTGACATCGATATGAGTAGCTCTGCAGGGGAAGAAGCAGAAAGACCTGACAGCAAACTACGAGGTGGCATGTACAGGAAATGGCTGCATGATCTGACGGGGCTGCACACAGCTCATTCTTCTCTGTCAGAAAAGAACAGGAACAGGTGAAAGGAGAGCTGGGCCGGAGGTTGGAAGGGTTTTGAGAAAATGAGAGCACATTCTGAACAGGAGGGCAAAGCTATGCTGTGAAGAAAAAAGGAGAGCGGGATAAAGAGGTAGAAAAGAGTCAGAAATAATACATATGGAGCAGCTCGAACTGTAATCACTTGAGGAGAGCATGAATTACAGTCTTCAGAAAGCAGTTGACATCCATAATGTGCCGTATTTCTCAGTAATAATGTAGTTTAGAGTTGTATCCTGAATTGGAGTGAATCATGAAAAGTGGACAAGTTATTATTAGTACTATTACTATTACTCATACATTGGAGTAGTGGTCTTTTTTTTAATTTTAGATGCATAGATGATAAAAGTTGCAGAAAAGGTCCAAAAAAACACCTATAACTTGTATAATGGCGATACATTTTGTAGATGTTTTAGAAGATTGCTTTTGGAAGATATAGGTCATAATTGCCAATAACCTTATGAATTTGATGTGCAAAACTAAATGATGAATCAATGCAAAATTAAATAACAAATCAAAATGATTTAAATAAATATGTGCTATGACGATCAATAGATGAAGCACATCACATTCTGTGTAGGAGTTTGAAAAGTATATATTTTTAAAATTCAAATCCATTTGTAAAGCTAATACTTATTACCTAGTTTCAACAATTACAGTCTTTGTAACAACCAATTTAGGGCAAACAAAATATGAAAGGATGAGGACAAAATCAGACCAAAGACTTTGTTATGCTGGGAAAAATATGTGCATATTTATTTATCTTTCTTTATATTTAACTTTCACCTTTTACTAAAAAAATCACACTTATTTTGTGGTCATAAGCTAAACAGACAACTGAGGCCATAATAAGGTGTCATTACTGAGAGGCGTCAAGGTCCCAGCTGTGTTATGGTGGAGAGGTCAAAGGTTAGCAAAGCTGCATTATCCCGGGTCTCATTATCAATCTTTTCACAGGCCAGCTGCACAGTCGATATCTGAATTATGCTAAACTACAACAAAAAGTCAATCCGTTGCTAGAACTTGTGCTAGTAAGCATTACAGTACGATGCTAAGCGGCATGGATGCTAATAACCCGTCTATAGATTTGATTCGCAGACGTATTCTATACCATTCTGCACAGCCTTAGGGATTCATTCCAGATTTTTGACGCAAATGGCATTCGGAAGAAAACAATTCATGTTTATGTAATTCTGACACTTTTGGACGTCGAAAGGTACCTTCGGGTGATTTAGTAATTGGCTTTTCCTGTGGAGCATTCTGCATTTGCAATGTGTATAATATTAATTACAGCCAAAGGCAGAAGGTTAATTGCATATTACTGCAAACTCTTGACCACATTTTGTACTAACCTAACACTTGATCTCTGCAGTCAATGTGTTGTCTTGAAAGAAAGATGAATTATGTAGGGAAAGTGTTCTTTGATTCCCTTTTATGTTTTCATATTCATCACCGCTGTTTGCTAGGACTAGCCTTGCCATGCTGCATACATAACCATTTATGCAGCAAGCATAAATAATATTGCACCTCAGACTGAGTGAGGAATTATTGAGGAAAGGTGTAGTTTTACAAGAGGTTGGACAGCGTAATAATTGGTGGAAAATGCGGGCACAATTTCCATAGACTTGCATTGAACAAGGAACTCTGAGCCATATCTACAACCCATAATATCATAGAGACTTAGCAGTGATGTATTTTGGAATTAGGCCTATGGCAACCACACAAAACAGTTATCAGTTATGTTTATTAGTGTTGTATGTTACATATAATGTTGTTAAATGAATGTTTATTGCATATTGCAATGAGTGTCACCATTATGGTGTTTAGTGTTTGTGTGAATGACACTGAGCACCTTCTATATATGTTACTATTTAAAAGCTGCTTGTGATGTGCTTTGGTTCATCCTGTGACATTCTCATCTCCAGCTGCATTTGGTGCTTATCAGTGTATTTCAAGGGTACAAAATTACGGTATTTAACTGTAAATTTAACTTAAAACGGTAAAACCTAAAATGTTGTTACCGTATTTTTTACAGTCGAATTCCAGCAACCACAGCTGCCAGTTTTTTGCCGTAAATTGTACAATATTTTTTTGTTTTACAGTGTAGGAACAAAATGTGTACTGTTGTTACACAACACTAGACATGATATTCTCGGACTCCATCCTTCGGGACTGTGCTCAGCAATTTGGGAAGAGGCATTTAGGAAACTTGCATAATTTATTGACCGCGCATCTGCCGGGCAATTGAAACATTTATGAGAAAGAGCAAAGAAGCTTGCAGCAGGGACAAGATCACTTTCTTCAGATGCACAACATGCCAACATCAGCCAGACGAGCCTGTCCATCAGTCTCCCGCTCCAGGAGATACACAAACTGGATTGAGACACATCCTGAGTTTGGTGATGTTCAATAATTTAAGGGATATTTTTGAATTTTTTTCAAACGTTCGTTTGAGACACAAAATGGTGCAGAAATAACTTGACGGGTTTGGATTGCTAGCTGTAACTGTTCTCAAGCAAGAGAGGCAACTCTAAACATCTTCTCTCCAGACACATTGTGAGATAAAGGAGTTTTGCATTTTGCAGAAATTCCTTTACAGTTCCAAAATTTTGACAACAAATTAAGTATTTAAGTTAAAATGCAGTCACTTACCATAAACAACTTTGATTCATCCCCCAGTTTGTAAAAGATAAAATTGCAAAAGAAGTATTTTTGGTGAGCCATTTTGGTGGGATTCCATACAGAATTATTCCATGCAAAAATGTTATTGAGTTATTGAGCTGTATAATGTAAATATGATTTAAATATGCTATTTACATAATGTTGTGATTTCCAGCATTATTAAGATGTTATTCTCTCAGTAACAATAAAAAATTATGGTGATCGTCTCTCTATTTTAGTTTCTACATTCCAAAGTTAAAGGACCATCAGATCAGCTAAATCAGATCGACAAATGAGTGTGGGTCAATGAGTCAATGAGTCAAAACTGCTGCAAATGGGGATTAGGAAAGCCACATTTATATATACCGGCTGTCATATTTATTCAGCCTTCAGGGGAAGTAGGTGATGTTTCTGTCAAAGCTGAATAGCGCAGATACGGCTTTACAGAGCAGGCGTAATGCAGTCAGACAGAAGCAGACCCGTATGATTCAATACTCATTCACTTTGTTGCAAGCAGTCGATATGTGTAGTCTGAGAAGCAATTTAATCTCATCCAATAATATACTTGAAAGGGTTATATTTTCATTGGATGGATATGGAGTTTCACCGGTCCTCATGATACACCATATATATATAGCTCCTTAATATATATATATATAAATATATATACACACACACACCATGCTACATTTTCCATCTCTCAGTCTCTCTTTTTTTCACTCTACTCCTCCATTCTCTTTTTCAGTGCTGCTCCCTCGCCCCCTGTCCCCTCTGGCCTGCTGTTATTTGCCAGAAAGGCTGTATGAAAATTGCAATGCACTTCCAAAATGGAGTGAAAGCAGCCCTTTTGGTCCCCCAAGCCTTTTTCTCCAGTAATACATTGAATTTGCCTCCACCAGACTACCATATTTTTACTCCACCCTTAACCTCGTATGCATTTCCTCCATGCCTTTGTTTGGTCCCTCTACTCATATTGCAAACACACAGGCATTATTGCTATTAATAGCATATATTTGCTAGTATGCTTTTTTGTTGTTGTTGAGTTTTTATTATGAAGAAAAAAGAGGTGCAGATATTATAATAGTTAATATACTTTATTAATTGTAATTGATAAATGTAAATGTAACTATTAATAATATTAATAATTTTATATTTACTTATATAATAGAATTACTTATATAATTAATAATCACGATTTTGACTTTTTTCTTTACAATTGTGAATTTAAATATGAAATTCTGTCGTAGTTACGTATTTATTTATTTTTTATTGTTCTGTGGAAGTAAGATACCTTAGTAGATACCTTATCTTCTTAATAACTTAAATATTTCTGCCCTACAACCCTAGAGAGCAACTTTCTTCTGGGACGTTTCCCGAGAGGAAACTCAGCCCACAGCAGCATCTCGCACATCGGCACGCCTGTTGATTGATGGCTTTGTGGGCAAACCAATCCCCCTGTGCACGGCTGCTCTTTACACAGGACGATCCCCCACCCGCCACCAGTGGCTCATTAAATCATCCCTTGGCACTTTCCGTCCTGCATGGAGAAGTGATCAACAAATCATTGACAATCAATCTTCATTTGCTGACAAGTACCCCGACGCGACGGGCTGTGTGGATCCCTGTACCCTCGGGCTGTCGGAAAGGACCAGCACGCACAAACAACCTCAGGTCCATCTGCTCCGTCAGACTAATGTTGGCAAAGACAGGTAGAGGGCGGCCCGGTTGGCGGCCCAACACGACAGCAGGGGGCGGAGCAAAAGAAAACACAGATTTGGAGATTAACGAGCTTTTATGAGTTTGGCTCAGCAGGCGATCACAGAAGTTGTATACACCTGCTGTCCATAAAGTCCTGGACTGCCACATTGCAACAGTTTACAGCAGCTAAAGCCAAACTTTTACAGTTCCATACTGAATCTCGTAATCTTTTAATTTTTCAAGTCAGCAACAAAAAGCTTCAAATAGTCAGATGCAATTAATCGAAATTTAGAGATTGCAACTGGTGGACCACTTTGCCTTTTTTAAAGCTCACACCAATATCTAGATTTCAGCTATTTTTACTTATTAAAAAAATTGTTAAAGAAAGTAAATAATATCATTTTCCAATCATTTTTCAGTATTATGTGTAAAAATAAGTCAATTAAAAAAAACATAATTACTAAAATATTTAGAAAATGAATTTTTAAAGTAAAAAGTTAACTTTTTCTAAAAACTAAAACAATAGAAATATATATAAATATTCACAAATAAAGAATTTGTTTAAAACATAAATAAAAAAAGTAAGCAGGGCAGACAAAATTGAAGAACAGCATTTGATAATTGTATGAAAGGAAAAAAAAAAACATTAGCAAAAATAATTTTTAAAACAGTTATTAACTACACTAAAATATAAATAAAATATGAGCTATAAATATGAATTGTAGAAAGAATATTAATTATGAATTGTAAAAAAAAAAAAAAAAAAAATGTGTAAACATAATTTGATTACAAATATTTTACAAAAAAAATATTTTTTAGTTGTCAACCTGGTTTTATGGGCCTTATAGCTCCAAACGTAACAGTAATCTAGTAAGCTGTGAATATGACATTCCAGCCACTACTGTGCAAATCATAGTGTTTGCCTTTATTTTATTAGACAAGACAGTTAAGAAGACAGGCGACAACAGAGGATAGAGCTGTAGAATAAAATATAACAAAACAAGGAAATTGAAACAGAGTCTGTAAATTGTGTGCAGGCTCGAGTGACAAGCGTGAGTGTTGTAGCGTATATGCTCTTTTAGCGGAACACTCTGCTGATGAGGGGATGAAATGATGTGTGCTTGCCTGTGATTGGATGCTGATTCAGCGATGTCAGTCATCGTCCATGTGATGCTCCTCCGCAGTAGGATGGGAACAGAATTTGTAAAGCCCAGTCATTTACTGTACATTTGGGGAAAAATTGATTTCCTATGAAGTCAGTGTCTGGCTTTTGGAGCCTCTTATCGCTGTGGCTGGTGGATGGACGCGTTGTCCTGGGAATGAGTTCTGGAAATCAATTATGGGGGTAGGGGTGCGGGGGGTGGGGGGGTGGGATGGGGGGGGCTTCTCTTATCTCAGCTTCACCGGGACAGCTATCACGTGAATGTGTGCCAGTGCTTTGAGCTTTGACACTGCTCTGTGTAAAATCACAAACACTTATCACAGATGTCATGCAGAGGAACAAAAGATGCTAAAGGACTGCTAAGTTTTAGTGCATAGGGATTAGCTGTTTCTGTTTGTTTGTCCATCTATCCGTTTGTCTGTGTGTCTATCCGTTTGTGTCCATCCTTCTACATAACTGTCTGTCTTCATGTCTTTCTATCGTGCGTCTGTCAGTTGATCTCTGTCTGTCTTTTTATCATCTGTTTATCTATCCATCTGTCTGTCTACCTGTCTATCCATCTGTCTATCTTTCATCTTCAACTTGTCTTATTCTCCCTCTACTACTTCTTCTTCCTCTTCTGCCGCAAGTCTATGGTCAAATTAGCTCCAAATTGTAAAAATCATAAGGTTTTGTTTTTTTGCTATTCTCAATTCTCTAATTCTTCAAACTCGTTCTAGGCCGTTGCACTAATTGTCATAAAAAATTAATCCAGATAATCTTCAGACCATGCTGGCAAAAAGTTCTTCCAACCGTTTTAAAGAATTTTACAAAAAGCGCGCAAAAATCAATTGTTATCAATATAATAATAATGGTTTGGCGTATTGACACCAAACATGGTGTGTGTGTTATAACAAGCATGACTTTAGGCTAACTGCAGTGTTTCGGCCCCCTAGTGTGTCCAAAAATGTTTTTAGATTCAATGCATCATGGCGAGTCGAACCATATCCAATGTTCCCATGTCAGCCATTTTGAGCATTGGCTATTTTGGATTTTGTTCTAAAATGCTGTATCTTAAGAACACTTTAGCCTATTGTTTCAAAAACAATTACAAAAAAGTTCTGTAATGCCTTGAATGAGCCTGATGAGTTTTGATTCAGCGTCACCTCATGGTAAAAATTTAATATTCACATGGCTATAACTTTGGGTGTGTTCGATTTATATTCGTGGGAGTCTCCTTTTTAGACTCCTGAGTCCAGCGATAGCTAACATGTCAGGTTTTCCCTTATGGTTTGTGAATTGTTGCATATTTTAGTGCTTAAAAAACCGCTATTCTGATTGACACGAAACAACCGTAGAAAATTCGGAAACATACGATGCCGGCTACATTCTAATTCCCAAAATGATGATAGCAAGTGGCAAAAAAAATGCAAACAAAGTCGGAAGTCAGTAATTTTTTTCTTTTCTTTTGAACAAAAAACCCTGTAACTTAAAAACAAAATGAGATATTTTCACCAAATCTGAGACACATATGTATGGGATCACTCTAATGACACGTGCAAAATTTGGTGGGATTGAATAACATTTTAATAAAACATGAAATTGCCATTGACTACAATAGAGCATTACGATATACAATGCTATATTTTACCAGTGCATTGGTGTATCATGATGAAACTTTGTATGTCCCATCAAGACCATACTCGAAAGGTTTTGAGACCGCGCTTACATGTGGTCAAAGTGAAAAGCCATTTTATCCCTGATCCCTTACCTCCTGAGTCTGTCTATCCATCTTCCTGTCTGTCTATCTTTCAGTTTATCCATTTGTTTATCCATCCATTTCTGTAAGGATCATGTGACACTGAAGACTGGAGTAATGATTCTTTGTATCACAGGAATAAATTACATTTTAAAATATATTCACACAGAAAACAGTTTCAACTGAGATAATATTTCTCAATATTATAGTTGTTTCTGGATTTTTAATCTAATAAATGCCGCCTTGATGAGCAGAAGAAATAAAAACCATTAAATATCTTACTGACCCCAAATTTTTAAACGGTAGTGCATGTGTGTGATTAACATGTAAAAGTCATGTGAACACGGAGTGCCAGCTGAAACCAGTGTTAGATAAGAAAGTTATGCAAGATGTGCAGCGCTGCGGGACCCTCGGGAGCAGGATTCAGAAAATTTGTGCTACACGGCTTCCTTGATCCTATTCTTCTGATCCAGGGTTCATCCGTCTGCTGATATCTGATTGATTTTGACGATTTTGAGGGAAGTAAGAGGTGTCTTTTTTGTCTCTATTTATATCCGAGTTAGACAGCAGTATCTGATTTTGTGCATTGATTAGAGCTTCATTGGGTTTTCAAAGTGCGTTGTGAAGATTCCCCACCTGGAGAATATGGCAGATCTCCTCATTCCCACATGATCCCCCAAGCTGTGTGGATTGCATCACAGCCAGGGTTAGAGGGGGTTTACAAAATCTATCCTTGGCTACGTAAGCCCTCAGGCCTTCTAGAGTATCGAATCTGGTCGTGGGGAAATCTTCAACACTGCATCTCACTACATTCCTCTTGCGCTTCTCTTTTTGCCACATTGAGCTGCTCTGTTCCTTCCTTCCCCCCCCCCAACTTTCTCTCTCTCTCTTTCTCTCTGTGTTTGAAGACAGCTTTGAGAGCAAGTTTGACCTCCCCACACCAGAGAGAGAACAGAGGCGCTGTCAGATCTGAGGAGCAACAGTTTGAAATGTTGTGACACCTCTGCTCATTAGCTTCTGCAACGCTATCCGAGTTGTTGCACTAGCCCTGTCAGCAGTGGCTTGGACAGTGCCTGACTTCAGCTCACTAAGATGCTGCCCCCAGCTGAAACCCCAGCACTTTAAACTCAACCAGACCATCACTTTAAATCCTCCAGCTGCTTTCCTCCAAACTTCAATTTGATTTGTAACTACACATGGCAGGTTTGTCCAAAACAGTTTATAAGACTGAGAATACTTTGAATACTACCTGATTAGATAAGAGTGTTCAGACTATCTATCTATCTTTCTATCGTTCTCTATCTATCTATCTATCTATCTATCTATCTATCTATCTATCTATCTATCTATCTATCTATCTATCTATCTATCTATTTATCGTTCGTTCTATCTATCGTTCTATTGTTCTCTCTTTGTCTATCTATACATCCATAAATTGTTCTATCATTCTTTCATTCTATCTATCAACCTATTTATCGTTCTTTCTTTATCTATCTATCGTCATTTTTTATCTATCTATTTATCTATTACTTCATCTTTCAACATTTTCTAAGTTAGTTTTTGTTCTAATTTTACTTACATTTAGTGCTGATGACACAGTATTTTGTTACTTAATCAACTTTTATAACAGCAGTAAACCTTACTCGTCTATGGACATCTATATTTGTCTCAAAACTATCAATAACCGAATGGCTTCTATTGATTGGAACACACCCATGTGGTTTGAGCAACTGAACGTATCAATCTTTTGGCGTGGCAGTCGCTGTCAGTGTTCCGAGATCCTTTAAATGAAGAAATGCCAGAGCGGTATTGATGCATGTGAATGCTGGTCGTCATTTATACCTCTTGGCTCCGAGTGGGTGACCGGTCCCATTGTGCAGATGTGATTTGTACTGAAATTGTTGCATTGCAATCCTTCCCTTCAGTCCATCTTCAGATAATTACCTGTATTTATTATGAATTTATTTATAGAATAATTATTTTATCTTTCAAAGAAAATACTGTAATAATTAACCAAAATATTTTAGCACTTTTTACTTTTTACTATTACTTAATTTAGATCTATTTATTCATTTTTATCAACTTATAAACTTTATAAACCCGAACCTCACGCAAACCCAAAGTTATGATGAAATGAAATGAAACTCTGCCGAAAACATGACAATTTGCAGGACCCATCACGTTAGCATTATTAGGAGCATCTCAAGAGACTTCTGAGACGCAAATTGACGGCTCTGTTTCATCAGTGTTCTGAAAGTGTTTGTTCCCACAGGCGTGTTATTGTAGACCGCCGCCTCAGTAATAGCAACTTGAGGAAAAGATTACTAGGGCTTGGCTGTGCTGCGTCCTTTTACGCTTATATATTATTGTTTCATTTTTGTTTGCTTATCAACTGCTCTCGTTTGCTGATTATCCCACTCCCGGGCGCACTCCATAAAGCTCTCTGTGCTGAACAAGCCATTCTCGCACAGCCAAAGCAATTACGATGAAGACAATCAACAGGAGCAGGACACACGCCTCTCTGAAAGAGTTTAATTCATCTTTCAAATGTTAAACAGTAATAAAATAATGTCTCGGAGAGCTTGGAATTTCATGCATTCTTATGGAACGTCATTGTCGACAACTGCAGCAATTCTAATCCTTTGAGAAAACGTCAGGGTTGTCTTGTCATTGTCATCTTCAGGGCTCTCCTAAACTCCTCCTCGAGGGAATTACAACACTTGAATAGGAATAGGTTTTGTTTGAGGAAGGTCAAAGCAGAAAAGTTTAAAATGGATTATATAAATATTAGTAGAAAATACTGATTCATATACATATCCATCATTTTATTCTTACTTCTTTCTCTCCTTTTGTCATTCTATTGTTCTGTCTCTCTGTTTGTCTATCTATCTATTGTTTACAAATTTTAACTATAGTTTTACCTATAGTTCTATCTATCTGTATCATTCTATCACTTCTTCTTTATACTCTTTTTGTTAGGACTTTTTACAGTCTGTCTATCTATCTTACTATCGTACTATCTATCTATTGTTTTATCGTTCTATCTATCGTTCTATCTATCTATCGTACTGTCTATCTATTGTTTTATCGTTCCATCTATCTATCTATCTGTCGTTCCATCTTTTTATCAATCGTACTATCTCTCACACTATATATCTATCTTACTATCTATCGTACTATCTTACTATCTATCTATCATACTATCTTACTGTCTATCGTATTATCTATCGTACTATCTATCATATTATCTATCGTACTGTCTATCTATCATACTATCTATCTATCATATTATCTATCGTACTGTCTATCTATCATACTATCTATCATACTATATATCGTACTATCTATCTATCGTACTATCTATCTATCATACTATCTATTGTACTATCTATCTATCATATTATCTATCGTACTATCTATCTATCATACTATCTATCGTACTATCTATCTATCTTTCTATCTATCGTACTATCTATCTATCTTTCTATCTATCGTACTATCTTACTATCTATCTATCATACTATCTTACTGTCTATCGTATTATCTATCGTACTATCTATCTATCGTACTATCTATCTATCGTACTATCTATCTATCGTATTATCTATAGTACTATCTATCTATCGTACTATCTATCGTATTATCTATCGTACTATCTATCTATCATATTATGTATCGTACTATCTATCTATCATACTATCTATCGTATGGGTTAAATGCAGAGTACAAATTCCTAGTATGGGAAACCATACCTGGCCACATGTCACGTACTTTCCTTTCCTATCGTATTATCTGTCGTTATTTATCTGTTTATCCATCCATCTATGATTCTATTTTTCTGTCTATCAGTCTATTGTTCCATTATCTGTATCTGTTATTCTATCTAATACAAATACCTAATATAATCTATAGTGAACTTAATTTACATACAGACCACATGCTGATAAAATTATTTTGTGGGGTTAGTTATATCAACAGAAAAGTATGAAATTAATTATATAAACATTTGTGGAACATTCTGATACATTGAAATACAGTACTCTGTGTTGCGTCAAGCCATTTTAGAGGTGTCTCCTCCCATTCTGTACTTTCTGAGTTGGCACAAAGCAGCGGAACCAACAGTTCAATGTCTGTATACACAGACAAAATAGAAGAAACAGACTTTGATGGCTTTGAGCAAAGACTTGGAGGTGCAAACAACCAAGGACAGAGGGGTGCTGCGTCCCAGACAGCCGATGCATTGCAAATCAGCCTCTGTCAGATCCGTTCACATTTTCAATTATTATGATTTGAAGCCAGAAGCACGGCGTGCTAAATTATCATCCCGGAGAAGTTGAGGAAGAGAGTCCTTGCTTTGTGGTATTGATCTTTCTCTTCTCGGAGCGTTATTAGATTCTGATCCCATGAAAAGCACTGGATGGATCATTTGGCCGTGAAATAGTTGATTGCATTTGAGGTCTCATTTATAAGGGAAGGGAGGACTGTTTACATTTTATTTGGCACGTCATTCACAAATGCCCCAGCAGCTGCTGAAATTGAAAACATAAATCTGGTCAACACCAAACTAAGCATCTTCCCTCCAGCTCTCGGAAGCTGAGGAAAATGCTCAAGAGCCAATGTCAGAAGGGACAGGGTTGACTGACTAAGGCTGCACTCAGCTGTTTTGTACAATGTTTTCAGCACAAAATACTGGCCCTGTTTGTCTCGTGTGGCCTCTCTTCCTGTCCCGCCAGCTCTCAGGGCACTTGTTTTACTAAGGCTGCTGCCAAAATACTATTGCTCTCCAGAGAAAGGGAGGGATGCCCGGTCGGTAAGTGTGTCTAGAGGAGCCAATTGAGCACGAATCATGTAGTACGGGCATCCCGGCCCATTTGGTGCTTACTCAGTTTATTGTAGTAGTAGTTTAATGTGAACCAATTTCCAGACCGGTTATGATCATTTTTGGTGAACATTTATTGCATTGATGTGATTTGCAAATCAATGGGATGTGAATATTTAGTACATTTTTTTATTCCTTGATTCTGGATGCTTAAAAGTTCCTTTTTAAATTATTTTAGTACTAATAATTACTTTTGAATTTCATATTACAGGCCTTTAACATTTTATACATGTGTTCATTTAAAGTAAGTCATTAAACAGTAACCAAAAAATAACATATTTCATTCTCGAAATGGAAAAATTCAACAGTCCTTGGTTTGTTTTTAGTCTGATGTTAGTAAAATGTCATTATTTCAGTAAGCGAGAGCCTTCTGATTGATATCTAAGTGTGTTTGGATCACTTAAAAGAACTGCTTATAAGAATTATTCATTAAGGAATCACCAGTTGTTCTGAGTGTGTTTTTGATTCATTCAAACTGGTTCATAAGAGTCATTTGTTTGGGAATTGAATTACACTGATCATACTGTTTATGTTTGATTCGCAAAAAATAAATGTCCACAGAAGTCATTCATTCAGAAATCAGACTGCACTGGTTACACTGTGATTTGATTCAGTCACGTTTGTTCATTTGCTGGGAAATGAGTCACGCTGGTCATGCTGTTTATGTTTGATTGACCGAAAAAGAGCAGTCATAAGAATCGTTCTTTCGAGAATCAGACCCTTTGACCCCGTTGACTCTTTTTAAATTACTCCGGCTAGAGTCATTTGTTTGGGAGTTGAATTACTTTGGTCATGCTGGTTATGTTTGATTCACTAAATCGAAACCCTCTTAGACGTGGTTTATTCAGAATTCAGACTACACTGATTGCACTGTGTTTTTGATTCACTCAAACTGATTCATAAGAGTCATTTGTTTGGGAATTGAGTCACAGAGTTTTGTGATGTTACTGTTTGATTCACTAAATCGAATCGCCAATCATTTAGGAGTCAGACAGGTTGTGCTGTTCACTTTTGTGAATTAAATTAAGGTGTAAATTGTTTGGATGTATTAATGAGAGAAGTATGGCATCTAGACGTGCCAAGTCTTTCCCAGCTTGAAGTCCGCTGACACTTTGACTCTCTGATAGTTCTACCACTGCGTCGTTTTGAGACAGCGGAGCTTGCTTTCATCCCAGCGTGTTTCCTCTGCATCTAAAACCTCATTAATCCAGCCATGGGTGTTTTATACTCCAGGCAAAGTGGGGATGATCCAGCTGCCCTCTGCTTTTGCCCTCTCTGGAGCCCAGGAGATACACTCAGATGGTTTGTAGGCTAGAGGCTCTCGTTTGCCAGCTGTGTCTTAATTGATTTTGCCCTCAAGCCTGGGATGAGGAGAAGAAATGGTTGCAGGCAGGTGGACCATTGGATATAAAGTATGTGTGTCCATCCATGGACCCCACTGACCCAAGTCTATTTTTATGTGTGGAAATACCAGGATGAGAGTGTGTTTAAAGGTTGTTCTGCTTAATGCTGGAGGGTCTTAAAAAAGTTTTATTTATTTTATTTTATTTATTTTAAAACTTGCTCAAAAATGTAAGCTTTATGTTTCTTCAGGGTTTTCTACATTTTAGTAACCACAAGTAGTGTTTCTAATAGTAAAGTTTGTTTTTTATTTAAGCCTATTTAATAAGTTTAATATATTTATTTATTATATGTATGCAAGAATAAAATTAAATAACATATAAATGCATTCACACATAAACTACTGTATTGTTAAAACTAAGTTCATCTCCATTTATGTTTTTTTTTAGTTATTATGAGATATTTCAGATTTATTCTCAGATGTGTTATATTTTGTTCATTTCTTTTAAATAGTTAAATTAATATTTTGTTTCTGTAACCACAAACTTTTTGTTAACTTTTTTGTGTATTTTATATATTTAATTATATTTATACAAAACTATAATAAATATGTAAAAAAAAAAAATACATAGATCCTATATTATATCTTAAAACTAATTTCTTCTCTGTTTGTGTATATATTTTAAAAATGTCATTAATTAGTTTTGTTCTCATATGTTATATATTAATGAAATATATTACATTGTTGTATTTATTTATTTATTTGAAACATATACTTAGATATTAAATTTAGTATTTCATGTAACCATTATTTATTTGTTTTTTAGAATACAGAATTTTAGAATTTAATTATATTTATACAAAATTGCATAAATTACTTATACATTATAACTCAAAACAGTATTTAATGACCATTTATGTATTTATTTTTGTTTTAGTTATTATTTAGTCATTATTTCTTATGATTCTTCTTTAAAGTGTATATTCTATAATAAATAAAATAAAAATAAAATAAAATTTAAATACATCTTCACATTTCTTACCACAAACAGTGCAGTAAATTAGTTATTTTTTAACTGGTGGTTAATAGGAGCATGTTGGAAATTATATTTACCATAGCAACACGAGTCAGGATTAAGATCATAATCGCAACAAACATAAATACAGTAGTTATTAGTATGTTGTATGTTAGAAACATATCACATAAAACTAGTGTTTTAAAATCTACAAGATACAGTACATGACATTTAGATATTTAGGGCCACCAAAAACAATTTTGAGTCGCACAAGATAAACCTCAACCAGTCGGAGACCGGAGATTTTTTAATGAAAAGCTGATGCCCAAGTCATTATGTATTTTGCATGCCGCTTTTTCACACTCAACTTTTACAGCGCATTAACTTGCAAAATGACATTACGAAATGTCAAGTTTACCATCACAGCTGTCAGGGTGAAAAATCTGGACATATGCCAGTGATGTTTATGCAAACGTGCTTTGTATGGTATCCTGGAAATTGATTTGAGTTTTACTAGTGTGAATGACACTAATGTGTATAACACAAGTCACTGTTCTTTAAAATGAAAACCGCAGAAACCCTGAGAGAAACAATAAAGGCTAAACAGTAGCTGTATGGTCAGTTCTTGAAATATCATCTTGAAGAAAGGCTCAGCAAATTCATATTTAATACAAGCAGTTGAATAATTTCTCCCTGTGAACACAAAGATTTGATATTCACAGCTGGCTAGAATTCTTTTTTGCACAAACGTGTTTGTAAAAAGGGTCCAACTCATTATTATAGTGATTTTCAGTCCTAGTATTGTAGTTCATTTCAGAAACGCCAGTGAGAAATTTTCCCTCAGTAATTGGAAATATAGCAATGTTAGGACATATGTTAGTTTGAAAATAGAAAAATAATGAGAACAAAATCGCAACTTTCTGGCGTGCCGCTTTATAGCACCTGCTGTACTTTCTCTAATGAAAAGGTTTAAGAAAAGCAAAACCAAATGCATTGTTTCTGAATGTAATAATCTCCGTGTCTGTTTGTTCTCGCAGATATTGATGACTGTCAGTCCAATCCATGTCAGAATGGAGGAACCTGCATCGATGAGATCAACTCTTTCGTATGCCTGTGTCTGCCCAGCTATGGTGGAGCAACCTGTGAGAAAGGTAATAAAATATGTGCACTCACATGAAAATGATGAAATATATGGCATTAAATAAATGGGAGGTAAACGGGGGAAGTTGCTGATCTGGTTGTAATCTGTAATAAGTGGCATCTTTTTAAACAAATAATAATGAATTAAATTTTTTGTTACATTTTAATTTTAGTTGTTTAGTTTGTTACATTTGTTTTTATGTGCATTTGTAATTTTAGTCATTTTTTTATTTCAGTTTTAGTTTTGGTTGCCAAGGCAATTTTTTTCCTCCTTATTTTGATATATATATAAAAATATACAGGGTGCAATTTGCCTGGGGAGATGGGGTGCATATATATATATATATATATATGTATATATATATTGATATGCATATTGAGTAAACCACAGAAAGCATTTCCTGTGATGATGGCAATAGGTGAAGATAGCCGAGGTGAGTGTTGTCAAACTAAACAAGCAGCACCTGTCCTCAGACGCAGCACATTTAATCCTGGTGTAATCCAAGCAGTGTCAGGCCTCTGCTGCATGATCGCTTTCTCCAGCCTGAATGTGTTTGCTGTACCGTCCTATGGCCTTACAAGCAAGCGTTCAGCTGCAGGGCAATGAAGCATGGGCGATCAATCCTGTCCCTGCCGCACGAGAGAGAAAGTGAGTCTGAGAGGGAAACTAGAGTGAGAAAATAGAGGAAGCAGTGGGTAGAATGCATTCGGACTTGAGATCGCTCTGATGGAGCGAAACGCACCTTCACCCAAATCCTCCCCTCCCAATGCAGCCCCCAAAGACAGCGGAGGGGTGGGGGGGAAAGCCCTCCCATCATACACGCACTTTATGTCTTGTAAAGTGGGCCTGAGGAGTGGGAGCAGTAGACTGGAACGGGTCCATGGCTGCTCTTCTGGTGGTGAAGGGATGTTCATTTTTGGGTGAGTTATTATATTAACATGCAGGACTACTGTCAGTGTGTCTGTAGTCTTTGATTTATATTTTATTTTGTACCAATGCGTCATTAAATGCTTGGTTCTGATTGGTCACCGTTTGTGGCGAAGGATTGTAGTGCATAATAGTTGAGCATAAGAACAGATTGTGTTGCAGCAAATACTTTAAAACTTTAATTATAATTCAATTATTACATTTTTATTAATTTATTTAATATTAATATTGTTGTATTATACTTCTGCTTTCACAGATTTTAATTTAATTATATAATTTGCAATTCTTCATGGAGAATTATAATGAAATTTTAATAATAAATTATTATTATTATTATTATTATTATATTTATATAACTATTATATATATATATATATATGTATATAAAGGATGAAGCAGCATTTTATTTATAAATATATATATAATTTGTTTTGACAAATGCAATTTATTTTCAGAAGAACTGATCAATGAAAACCTAGTATATTATTTTATAATGCAATATTAAAATAATAACGTTAACGTTTTATTAATAAAATTAAATAAAATAAATACATTTATAAAAAATATTATTGTATGCAATGCATTATACATAATACACAATAAATTGTTTTATTATTGCTTTTATTTCCATTATCAACAACTTTAAATTAGTAGTTTTATTACATAGTCAATTTTACAATATCATTTGCAGTGCTTAATGAGATTTTATTGTGTTTTTTTGGCTTCAAATCAATGTTTGTAATCTTGTGGTTTTTAGAGTGAGTTGGCTTGACTCTTATCTTTCATGTATTTTTAAAGATTTTTAATTGAATTCCTATTAATTTATGGGCAAATGTGGTGGAGAATGCGGGCACACACTATAAGTATGTTTGGAAATGTACTAATGCATTTATTTTGCATTTGTGCACGGTTTTTATCACAGCCTTGTCACGATATCCTTTCAACATGAATAAGGTTATTATTCCTCACCTGGATTGGCGTCGCTCCTTGAGAGCACCAATCTGGATGTTTTTTGTGCGTGAACAGTGGTTAATGTACACCCGCACACACCCTTTCAATAAGAATGATCAAAGAGGCGCTGACGCCCGTGTCAGGTTAATTTGTTTGCTCGCCCAGTCTCCGGTGTAATGTGATTCAAAGACTGTCTGTTCTCATCACAACCACATCAGTCCTTTGAAGCTCACCTGCCTCCACCAGAAACATCCAGTTTCCATGGCGACCGCTAGCGATGTCAATACACCTACAACACCTCCAAACCGGTCGGGTTCAGAGGCCAGCTGTTCGATATGCGCCGTAATGTGTGTATCAACAGACCCGCTGAGCCAATTAATCTGTTATGCTAATTGCAACTCTCAAATTGAGGTAAAAGCATTTCTAAACGCATTAAACCATTGCATTAAAGCAGCAATCCCTAATGTATTTTTGCGGGGAAATAATCCTCAATTGTCTCTAACATCGCTAAATTTACATGCACCGCCAGCTCTGAAAAAATGTCGCCTTTAGCCCTTTAATTTTGCATCAAAAGCTTCCCTGCCGGTCGTTCCGTCTCAATCAGATCTTGAGGAGTACGTGTACCTGCCAATTTCGGCTTCAGTAAACTCGAGAAAGTGAACCGAAGAAATTTACAAACATGCATGGCATGCTCCAAACGTCCTCTATTCTTCACGTGGAGCGAATTGAATAAAAAGCTGATTAGTGTGTGACATGCTTAATTAATCCCAGCGCTGCAGAATGCACTTCAAAACGTATTTCATGCCACTTGCATATGTTAATATCGCCCGCTTGTTCAGTTCTATATCACTTCTTTTGAAATCCCAATTCCGTGACGCCAATATTTGTTTGGAGAGAACAGAAAGTGTCTTTGTATAAAGGTGCAGAGCCCCGAGCGAGGATGAAGGGACATTAATGCCGGCCGAGGCTCGCGAGTCACATTTCAGGAAACCGTTCAAACGCACACACAGTTTCTGCATATATCTCTCCCTTCCTGCTCATAATTTAGTGAGCGCGAGCAATTCCCACCGTATCTGGCTGACTGTGAAGTATTTGTTAAGTCAAATGTGTGGGGAAGATTTATGAGCTGGAGTCATGCCTGATGCTTATTAACTTAGGCCCACCGCAAAATCATTTTGTTGTGGTAGTCGGAGTTTGTACTGGGCCTAGTGGATGCCGCAAACATCTCAGCCAATGTTGTCATGTTTTTCAAACAGCCTCTCTGTTATTACGATATAATCATCTCAGAGTTCACAACACACTTCCACCCCGGGTTGTTATTGTTTGTTTGTGTTTGTGTCTGTGTGAAGGAGCAGTGACTTCACTTTTCATTCTTTCATTTATTACTTTGTTTCTTTATTAGAAAAGAATCTGAAGATATACATAGATGTACAGTATAGATGTTCGTTTAAATACGGTTTTCTTTAAATGAAACCACAAAACCAATCATAAGTGTCAAATTTTCAAAATTGGGATTTATACATCATCTGAAAGCTGAGTAAATAATCTCTTTAATGATGTATGGTTTGTTAGGATAGTACAATATTTGGCTGAGATACAACTATTTGAAAATCTGGAATCCGAGGGTGCAAAAAAATCGAAATGCTAAGAAAATCAGCTTTAAAATTGTCCAATTAAAGTTCTTAGCAATGCATATTACTAATCAAAAATTACAATTTAATATATTTAAAGGAGGAAGTTTACTGAATATCTTCATGGAACATGATCTTTATTTATCCTAATGATTTTTGGCGTAAAAGAAAAATCGATAATTTTGACCCATACTGTCACACGAGGTCCGGTTAGTAAGGCATGCAGCCGGAGCCTCTCAGTCCGGCAGAGAGGTGAGGACAAGGAAATTCAAATGCAACTTTTATTTACTTAGAACAAAAAAGGCTGACGAGGCAGCGACAAAACATAAACTCAAAAACACGAAATTACACACGTAACGTTATTCCCGACTAACTAAAACAGAAAAACACAGGGCTTTAAATACAAGAAAACTAATGGGCAAAAGTGAGGACAGCTGGAAAACGACGGGTGTACAATATCAACTAATGACAACATAATGACAGGACTAAACCAAATGAGGGGAGACCAAGACAGACAGACAGATAGACTAGAACGTCACACATACAGTGTATTTTTGGCTGTTGCTATAAATATTAGCCTGGGCCCGCCCATACTTCCTGTGACGCTACATTTTATTTCGCAAGCAAAGTTAGTCTGGCAAAGCTGCCGTTTTAGAGCATTTCCGTTCCCAAAAAAGTGGGAACCAATGAGAGAACGGTTCAGTTGCAATGTTTGTTCACGGCAACCATGCCTAGTGTGAGTACACCCTAAGCTCCTATGAGCTTTAAAGTCGCGGAAGCCAGGCTAATAAATATACATCAGCGACTTAAGACTGGTTTTGTGCTCCAGGGTCACAAATGTTAGCTGTGCTGGCAAAATGAGTCAGAATGCGCACAACATAATTTTGATTGTGATTTAGTAATATTGTAATCATTATTAGGAAAAGAACTGGAGAAAATATGCAATGTTGCTTTGGGGATTTTGCTTTGAAATTGTCCAAGAAAGACAGTGTCACTGAAAAACAAACTTTACTTGATAATAGGGCTGTCCCCGACTACGGATTTTCAGTCGATTTGGAATTTTCGAATCTTGCCAATAGTCGACTGATAGTCGAATCATATGTTTGGGGGCGGGGCAAAACAAGAGTCATGTCAGTCTTAATCACTTATCTTAACACACTAGGAAAATGTGTAACGGATGCCTCACAGATACAAACGGGGTAAATAATGTTTTATGTTTCCATTAAAAGATAGTTAACATTAAACATCATCGAAACCCTAAGAATTCACAACATGTTTTACAGTAGTGCTCTTATTATGACGTTATGTATATGACAAGTTATTAATGTTTTGCATTTCTGTTCTGAGCTGCGTGCGCTGAAGAGGATCAGTAGAATGAAGCATGATAGCAGGATTTCATTTATCTCATGTAGAATACGCTTCGTTATTTATACTGCATAATGTTAATAACTTGTCTGCTATCTGCACGAAATGCCCTGAATGCAGAAGTGATTATCAATGATCAAAACTCGATACATAATGCGCAATGACGTTAATATTCTGTGTGTCTGTCTGTTTTTGAGGGTAAAAATAAACTCTTAAACCTAGCAACAAAACCACTGATAAAACTGTGTGAATAGGTTTTACGCTTTTATTTCTAAAAGCTTGAATTGAGTAATAATATAGAATTTACTTTGTTTTACTATATTATTTGTCCACATAATTATTTTTATCAGTGTACTACAGACATATAAAAAAGTTTTGTTGCCTCTGTAAGACTTTCTGTTAGATGGTGAGCTCAATAGAGCGTCAGGTTTCACAGTTTGAAACCATCATGTAGTCTCAATCCATTCTTTCAGGCTGGATGGCTGGATCGGTCAATATTTATAATAAATATTTGACAGGTTATTTTTGTATCTGGCTGTGTTGACTCTTATTGAGGACAGAAAAGAGCTACATTGTAAGAAAACAGAAGGAGCTGGAGAGTGCATCCAACATTGTACCTCTCAACAGGACTAAAATAATGAATCGATACAGCATATTGTAAATAGCTGTAAGTAGCCAGATATTTTTTTACTCCACGTATCTGTGGCAATACCCCATCAAGCTCTGATTAATTTCTGTACCTAAGTTTATTGGAGCTTGCGTGTTTGTAACAAGGTTTTTTTTTTTTGTCTTGAGTGAAGTTTTGTCAAGAGGAGCCGTTTGATTGACAACTGAAAAGAGTGGTGGGCATGTTACATGCCGTCTAGTCTGAGCTGGAAGCAGTCGGATCTGAAAGTAATCAAGACAGACAGCGAGTTGCACCACTGAGGTCCTGTATCAACTAATATTGAGCACAGCCAAATTAATCACAGTCTTCTGGGTCTTTAGATAGTGTTTGCACTAATGAAGATTTCTTAATTATAACATCACATCAACAGGAGCATGTGGTGAAGATTACTAAACACGGGTGGTTGAGCAAAGGTACAAATTGCTAGCTTGTCTTTTTTTTAATCGATGTTTTTATTTATTTATTTAAAAAGATATATATATATAAATGTGACTCAAAAACTGCCATATATATATATATATATATATTGCTGTCAAACAACTAATTGTGATTAATCGCATCCAAAATGGAAGCATACAGAAAAATATACACAGTGCGCGCACATATGTTATGTTAACAAAACGTTTTATTTTGTATGTGATTAATCAAGATTAATCATTTGACATCACTTATATATATTAATGCTGTTAAAATGATTGCATCACTGCAACGTGTTTAACACGTTAATAAAAAAAACTATTTAAGATTTTTGGCAACCCCACTCACAACTGCTGCTTCAATTTATGGAAAACAGGAAGTTGAAGGCAGGGCAGCTGAAGCATGTTAATGAGGTTTAAGGTCATATTTAAGTTTAAAAGCAGTTCTCAGATTAGTTAGTTAGCTGGCTGACTCAGTGCTGTCTTTGTAGGGCAGGTTTTGAGTAATTTACAGCACTTCTACTAAGACTAGTATTTTTTTAGATTATATTATTAGCATTATTAAAACAGTTCTGCAGAGGTTTGTGGCACAAGTCCACGTTATTTCCACATTGGAATTAAATAATGAACATTATTGAAGTTGTTGGAGAGTTTTATGGCACAGGTCCACATGCATACGCTACCTAATAATCTGTGGCAGACGCACTCAGGGGGGAGAATTAAGTATTCATCATGCTTCAATCTTCATGCATCAGAGAGCCACAGCGCGAGGATTTTTTTTGTTTTAGGTTACCAATCAGGGCTGCGAGCCAGTGGAAATTGCTTCTTTCTGCTGGAGGAATATGAATGAATGCTGTGGAGGGCTAGTGTTAGTGAGGCAGCTGGAAAAAGAGGAAGACATTATTGGAAGACTTGGCAACTTTCCTAGTCTTGTTTCAGCGCACCAACTGTTGAAGTTTGGCAGGAAAAGTGTACAGAATTTCTAAAACTTTGTTTGCAAAAAAGAAATTTGTGAATTCCTCCCTCAAGCAAAGAGCAGCTTGAATTTCCAGGCTGGGTGGTGATGGTTACCAGAGTCACAGCATTGCTGGTCGTTTAAGGTTTCTTTGGGTCCATAAAATATCTTAAATAGGCTTTTCAAACTTTAAAGCTGTAAAAAAAACTGCCCATGACATCCCAAAGGTCATCTTATGTTAATTATACCACATTATAGTTAGGGTTGTGCAGCATTCATACTCTGAATGACATTGAGGAATATTCATACTGTATGAATTAGAAAATGTAAATTTAAAAACTAAGATTAATCAAGACCAGCTGTGTATGTGAACGAAGAAAGTTAGACAAGACGATGGATGGATTGACGGACAAATTAAATGACAGACAGACAGACAGACAGACAGACAGACAGACAGACAGATAGATAGATAGATAGATAGATAGATAGATAGAT
>JAUMHP010000079.1:5991506-6001638 GCA_032361065.1 Enteromius trimaculatus | reverse complement strand
AGATAGATAGATAGATAGATAGATAGATAGATAGATAGATAGATAGATAGATAGATAGATAGATAGATAGAGAACGAGGTAGATAGACAAAGAGAGAACAAGAAATAGTCACTTTCTTGCTGTGCATCAACATTCTGTCAGCTGTGCGAATGAAAAGAGAAAGCAGTAGACTCAGTTCAAGAGACCGGAACAACGCTGCGCACAAGCTCCTGGATCCATTCACGAGTGCTGACGGTGTATTGTAATACAGTGGGACCACATCCAAATTGGTGCGCTCCAGCAGAGCCTGCCCCCTTATCTCCAGTCGCTGGAAGAATAGAGATGCTGGAGGCATTACAAGTCACTGTTGGCATGCCTTGGCACCCGGCCCGGAATGGGAATGGGCGCTTGTCACCGGTCCTCCACCTGACAGCCTTTGCCCCAAAGCCTAGTGGGAGTTGCAGTGCTTTGAAGAAAGTAGCGCGACGGTGTTCAAAGCAGATGATATTGCTCACCGCAGGCTTTGCTTTCATATCCCATGCTCATTAAACCGGTCCTTCTGCAAATATTTGCAAAAAGAGACCCATGGAATAGCAGCCAAGTGGAGTTCTCTTTCTTTGAGAGGCTCAAGAGGTAAATCGTGACCCAGAAATGACTTGCAGGTCTGATAGGGTCAAGCATGAAAAGCAAAGCTAAATGTACATAATAAACTGCAACAACACACACACATATATCTGTCTATCTATCTATCTATATACAGTGTATATATATATATATATATATATATGACTCATTCTATAATTGTGAGTCCATTTGGTGTCACCTTCTGTAACCATCAAACTCTGTTACCTTTGTTACCTACATTTTTATTTTTTCCAAAAACTCCACTTACTGGCATAAATGCTAAGAGCACATGACACTAATGAAAACATGATTAAAAGACCTTTAAATAACGCAATGTCAGATCAGTAATAAATTATGTTTTAATTTTGATATTGTGGTAACAGAGTTGACGTTTTCAAAATAGTGTAAAAAAAATAATAATAAAGTGTTTAGATTACTTTTTTTTTTTTTTCACAGAGAGCACAAATACTTTTCAGTGCTTCAGGGTTTATCAGTGAAAGAAAGTGACATAATTTCCTGTAACTTGATTCTGAAACATAATTCCACCAATTTAAAATATGGTTTTGTGACAGAGTTGACACAAGATTTAGGGACACATATTTTTTCTGTGAAAAAAAATAAAAAATTTAATAATTTAATATCGTAGAATTAAATAACTAACTATTTACAGTAGGGCTTTTATAAATACAATGAATAAACTGTTACCAAAAGAAAAGTACTGTACTATAACAATTTTTGGATTGCACATTGATACTAAATCATGATTTTTAGCTATTTAAGACACTTTTAAAATAAATTATTATATTGTTATGGACTGTAACATCTTGTAATTCATAACAATTATGAATGATAATAAATTAAAATAATAAAAAATATAATCATTTGGGGAAAAAGCAAAAAGTTTTCTTAATGGAGAAAATGTTTCACAGATTTATTTTGCAGTGCAAAACAAAAAGAAAAAAAAACAGAAACAAAGCAGAACAGAGCGAAAAGCAGAACAGGGGTCCGTTATTCGTACCTCGCTAACTAAGTTAGCTGGATTTGATTGTTGACGATTTTGCGTGATCTTGGATCGGTCGGTTCTTCGACGCTTATCCAGGACTTGCTGTCATAGCAACAGGTCCGTAAGAGTAAACCTGCTTCTGCTTACACACGAATGATGACCACAGCCATACACACATATACATATACTGTATCTGTGTGTAAATACAGCCATCCATATATAAATATATATATATATAAAATGTATGTATGTGTGTGTTTGTGTGTGGCTGTGTACATCATTCGTGTGTCAAACCAGCTATACTAATCATCAACAACAGGTGCGTTCAGAGAACCGGAATAGTTAGCTCATAGTTAGCATGATGATTTGATCGTGGATGTAGTTAGCGACGGACGAAGAACGGACCCCAGAGCAAAACAAAACAAAAGCAAAACAAAAAGGCACAAATCAGAGCAAAAGCAAGCCTGGCAAACAAAGCAAAGCAAAATGAAAAACTAATCAACAAAACAAAAAGCAAAATTAAAACAAAAAATAGCAAAACAAAAACCGACCGTAAAACAAGCAAAACAAAAAGCTGAGCAAAGAAAAACAAATCAAAGCAAAATGAATAAAACAAAAAGCTAAAAACCAAACAAAAAGCAGAGCAACGCAAAACAAACACAAAAGCAATAGCAAACTGAAAAACAAAACAACTAAATAAAAAAGCAAAATGGAAAAACAGAAAGCAAAACAAAAAGCTGAGCAAAGCAAAACCAGTCAAAGCACAACAAAAACAGAGCACAGCAAAACAAAACCTAAAGCAAAATCAAAACAAAAAAACCTAAAGCAAAACAAAGCCCAACAAAATCAAGAGTATAGCAAACAAACAAAATTTAAAAAAAAGCAAGATGAAAAACAAGACAAAAATCTGCACAAAACAAAATGAAAAGCAAATGTAATTAATAAAAAAACTGATCAAAGATAAAAAAATAAAAGTAAAAAAATCATCAAAATCATTTTGTTATTTTAAGGCAAAGAAAAAAGGCATTTGAAAAAATAAACAGAAGTATATTAGTGCAAGACTCTTCTTCGACAGGCTTGCTGGCTGTCTTGGTCACTTCCAGTTTATCTGGAGCTCCCTCCAAGCGTGACGCCTCGACGGTGGAAACGTTTTCCTGATTAATGCGTGGCAAGTGAATGAGCAGCAGTTAAAAATAAAAAGGGCAACTGCTTCCAGCTGAGTGATCGGGTCATTTGTCCCCATCACAATGTGATATTTTAGTGCTGCGGTACGGAGACCCCCAATGATGAAGTATTCTGGGGGTTTTCAGGTGTCACCATTTTGCCCAACACTATTTTGCTCTTTGCTAGAATGAAGGCAGTAAACAAGCGCAAGTAGACACGAGAAGCAATAGCGAAGATTACTGTTTCGGCCACCTCATTCTGTCTCGGATGATGTAGCCAAGATCATCTGAGAGCGAGGAGTAATAAGCGCTCTTTCACAGATGTGAAAGTGATGGAGCGAGAACAGAGGGCCGAGGGCTGGAGCAAGGAGCGACAAACATGTTGCTGTTTCTGTTCATGCACAGACACTATCCGTATCTCTGGCAGGGAGATGCATGCTTGTGGCCTCGGCGGTACGGGCTGTTGGCGCGCTTGATTTAAAGGGGCTGGCGTTTGTTAACGCTGATGCGAGCCGAAAGCACAGCCACAAGGTGCATCAGCTTGGTTTATCGAGAGCAATTACAGGATGTCCGTGGGGAGCCCATTACGACGCTTGGCTTTACAGCTCTGCAACTGGTGAAGGATTCGTCCAGGATCGGATTTAGGATTTTTTTAAAACATAAATAATAATAATAAAAATAGGACATACAATTTAAAGCAATTTAAATCGGTAAATTTGTTTTATTTTTACATTTTGTTCACATATTTATAAGTGAAAAAAAATTGACTTTTACTTTCACATTGAACTTTTAATGTGCTATCCCACTCAAGTCAATGATTACTGAATTGTATTATTTGCATTTAGCATTGTTTCTTCCTACTATTCTTGGCCCACCAGTTAAAGGACTATTGTTACTTTAAACATTATCTGTTTCCTTGCAGGTTAACTAACGCTGTTCATCCTCCTCTGGGAAACATGACACGTCTCTGTTCTAGACTTCCAGCAGCAGTGAAAGAGCAGCCAGTCTGTTTTCTCTCTAGAGAAAAGAAAGCAACTTGAATGCCAAAGCGTATGAGAGTGAATCGTGACGCTTTTGTTCCAGGCAGTATTTTCTTTCAGGTTAAGCTTCAGGCTAGATCCCTCTGACTCAGGTTAAACGGGGCAGGCCTCAAAATTAAGCTGTGAGTCTTTTGTGTTGCCGATCTTCAGGGAACGCGAAAATGTGGAAGTGGAGTTTACAGAACAAGAAATGCCATATATTTAAGTGAGAATTTTTATTCTCTGTAAATAATACATCTAAACAGGATCTAAACTGTTTTTATTTGCCGCACCTGCCAATGTTGGGTGAATTAAGAAAACTACAAACATTTCCTGTTTTTTAAAATCATAAATATATATATATATATATATACTGTACATGTTTTTTATTATTCAGCTTTTATTTTACATTTTATCTTAATTATTTTTACTTTGATGTTCGTAACTGCTTTGCTTAATTTGCTCTCTTTAATGAAATTAAAAGCTTAACGTATTTTATTTTATTTTATATTGCTGCATTTTACCGTTTTGTTTTGTTTATTTAGATGCTCTCTTGAATGAACGTGAAAGCTTATTTTATTTATTCATTTCGACCAATAACATTCATTGTTCCATGTAATAATCAGTATTTTGATGAGGTGCTAGTGTTGATGAACAAAAATCATCGTTTTTTTGCTAATAATTGAATTTTGTTGGTGTAATGTGAGGAATATTTAATGTATCCCACACTGAAATAACCAATATAAACATATAGGTTTTGATATAGGTTTTTAATTTATGTTACATATATAAAATTGGCCGTTTTCCTATATTATATGTACATATCTGCACATATATAGATATGTACCTATGTAGGTACATATATGCATGTATGTGTGCATATATGCATCTATATGTTCACCTATATGTTTACCTATAAGTAAAATTATTAAAATATAGAAAAATATTTTTAACCCATCCAAGTGCACACACACAGCAGTGAGAAGTGCTCTAGGGTCTCACCTCAGTCATGGTATTGAAGGTGGAGAGAGAGCTGGTTATTCATTCCAACCACCTACAACCCCCAAACTTTGGGCTACAAGTCCAACTCCCTATCCATTAGACCAAGACTGCCCCCACAATTTTTTTTTTTTAATTAATTAAAATTAAGCAATACAGGAGACCTATATGGCCTGTATATGCACATATATGCACCTCAACTTTGCCTATATGTGGCATATATACACATATATGCAGCATATATATTATCATATATGTGCATATATACTGCATATAGGTTTCATATATGCGCATATATCCTCATATAGGTTCTTTCCATGTAGTATGTGGCATCACAAGACAAAAACTAAATTAGATGAATATTTCAAGACAAAGATTTCTACCAACTTAAAATGCATTGTTTTGTAGCTTTTTGCTTTATTAAACCTGTAAATCCTTTTTTTCAAATTTGCCCTCATTTGGTACAAGTTTATTTCAGACACTCGACATCGATTTGCAGCAGAAAGTTGACTTTGTTTTTCAAGAAATTTCGTCTTTCAGAGAAACGTGATTGGATGCTGGTGCTCCAGTGATCCGACGAAGCTCCTTAACAAATTTAACCAATCACTTCACTAGACAACCCCAATGCTGGTTTACCGCCGCCATCCAGGCTAGTATGTATAGCAAAGAAAAGCAAATTCTGATTGCATTTTCTTTCTGATCAAGAAAACGAGTAAGTGTGGTGCTTGACAGTAGACGTTAACATTTTGGACACGCAGACCCAGTGGTCGCAGCACCTTAAATACTTTCTTGCGGTACATTCTGTTCCTCTGCCCCGCGTTCTGCATGCTAAACAGAGCCCCATACGGGCCAATTTGCAGCAGCCAATTTAGCAACGTCGCTTTGAATTTGCTGGAAGTAAAAAAGGCAGAGAAGTACTTGGAGCTTTATGAAATGGGAAGTCTGGAAACAGCTAAAACCTTCACCCACATACGCAAATGTACGAAGCCGTGCGCGGTTAGAAAAGTACAGATTATCTGTTCGTCATGCGTCCAGATGCGGTAGAGAGTCCCAGAGGGTTAGAAAGAGGCATTTCTGACAGGGATGTGACAGGGCTTAATTAGCTGCTGAACTTAGCGGCGGAAGATGCTTCTCTAGATTGTTGTCATTTGAATAGATTATAACCCGTTTTTGCTAATGCTAAACTGCTTATGTTCAGAGCCATGGATTAGAGTGAAATGCACATAAAAAGCTTGAATGTGTCACTTCAAAAGAGCTAAAGTTGAGGGCTAAAGTAGGCTAGCATGTAGCTAAGTGTGAGATTATCACTGAATGGACTTTTTTAAACATCCTGACTACTAAATGCTAAGAAATTAGTGCTAATCTTTTAACTTTTCCCTCACATTGTGATGCTAATTATGCAAGTTGTGTTGAAGGAACACGAGATGCTAACACGGTAGCTTTTTCGCTCTTTCTGTTTTTCTCTCTCGGCAGACACTGAGGGTTGCGAGCACAACTGGAGGAAGTTTCACGGCCACTGCTACAGGTACTTTACCCGCAGACACACGTGGGAAGATGCGGAGAAGGACTGCAGGGAGCACAGCGGGCACCTGGCTAGCATCCATTCCAACCAAGAGCAGGACTTCATTAACGGTCAGTATCAGGGTTCATCCCAGACAGAGTCACAAAAACACTGAAAGATATTAACTGTTAGCAGAAGTGCTAGCTGTCCAAAGTTTGGGGTTGGTAAGATTTATTGTTTTTGCTCACTAAGGCTGCATTTATTTGATTGAAAATACAGGGAAACAGTGATAACAGAAATTATTAGTAACATTAGACTCTAACATCAGTCTGCAGCACCAAATCAACTGAAAGTCATTAGTTTTCAATGAAAATTTGCAAAAAAAATACAAAATAAAACTCTTCTGAAAAATCATTTGCAGCGACTAGCATGTAGCAAATCACATTTCATGGCTATAACAAAGCTGTTCATTTTTAATTATTCCGACCAATGCGGCCAATTCTTAAATTCTGTATTTTGCAGAACCCTGTTCTTCATGGGATATAAAACAGCAAATGGCCAGTATCTGTGGCTAATCTTTGTCTGTTTTACCTAATTAGCTTTGAATAAAACTATCTGCATATCCTAGTTTCATTAATATTCAGCCAGATAACTAAGAAAAGCGGCAGGACTCTGACCTCCTGTCTGCCTTCTCTAGACGAGCCTAAATCCAGCGTAATGACGCTCGGTGTGGCCTCTCACAGCATGCTGTCTGCACACAGAGCCACGGAGCTCACCAAAAAGTGTGTTTAATCGCCTTGAAAATGGACATCTCCACCCTTGCAATAAAAGGGCCACAGCCATTAGGAAGATTAATGGGCCCTGTAATGATGTTAATCAGTAACACCATGATTGAAATTCCATTATAGCCAGACCCCAAAAAAATCCTCCGAAATGCATCTTGGGACGATCTGATAGCTTCTGGCTTGAGCTTGAATTGTGATTGTGATAACACCATAATTCGGCTCCCTGTGGCTCTGTAGGAGACACAAAGCAGACTATCACTTAAACATGGAGCATTAGCTCTGCATTTCATAACGTTAAGACTCTGGTTAATCCAGTGGTTATCCTGGTTGCTGGTTACACAGTGTTTTATATGAAATATGTTCTGGGAGGTAAACTTCTAAAAGAATGAGGATTTGAAATGTCTTGCTGTTTAAACAGGACTGTGCCATGAAAACACATGGATTGGTCTGAATGACAGGATGGTGGAGGACGACTTTCAGTGGACTGATAACATGGATCTGGTGAGACTGGCATAATCAGTGTAAAATTTATATAAAGTCTACAAATTTGTATAATATTGTATATTTCAATTTTATATTTACCTCAGATATATACATATTTAAACAAAATATTTAATTTCAGTATATATAACATTTAATATGATTATTTTAAATGAACATGTATTTTAATTTTTTTATATTTTATTAGTTTTTCTTACATTTTTATGTACATTTTTATTCATGTATTTTAATAGATGTTTCAACCCAGTCTCACGGCAATTTGTACACATTCTATGAGGTGGCTAATTCATACAAATTTGGACGACCTCACTCATACGAATTCATATGATTTTTGCTTAATTGTACGTATTTTACAAGTTGCCCATTAGTTTGTACAAGTGTCCTACAACTAACCCCGCCCCTAAACCTACCCATCACTGGGGTTTAGACAAATCGTACAAAATCTTAAAAAGTGAGGTTGTACGAATTATTTTTTTTATGTTTAAAGTAGGCATAAGTAGATGAATTAAATAGGATTTTAACATAAATATTTAAATGGACAGAAATAAAACATTTGACTTTATTTGAGTTTAATTTCTGTCAGTTTAATTTATTCATGCAATTTATTCATTTATTTAATGTTAATTGGATTATTACTGTATTTAAACTCAATATTAAATTTACATATTTATATCAATTAACAAATAAAATGTTATATTTAATTAAAGAACTTCAATTAACATTTATTTTAATATTTAATTTGATTTTATATTTAGCTTTTTTCCCTGTATTTTTAAAACAGACATTAAAAAAATATGTCATTTAATATAAATATTTAAATTGACATATATTCAATATTTCATTGGCTTTTTATTGCATTTTTTGTATACATTTGATTTATTTAAGTATTATAAATATACTTTTCATTGATATCTGGTATAAATATATAGATGTATTTATTTGGAATATATCCATCAATATTAATATAAATACTTTAAATTAACATTTATTTTGATATTTTATAGTATTTAGTTTTTATCTATCATCAACTAAAATGGTTATTTATTTAATTAATACAGTTAACCCATATGCAACAAGTAGTTTTTAGATAAATTAGAAATATTAAACATTTACGTTTAGTTGAAATCTATACATTTAAACTAAATATTTAATTGATATACATCAACATACAAAATATTACATTTAATATATAATTATTTTGTAATAATTTAAATACATTATTTATAATACAATGTACATTTAAGTATGAAAATATACAGTACAACTAATCACTTAAAATGATGATCAACTATGATCAGATAGATCATGCAAATAAAGCACAGGTCTGAAGTTTTCAAACCATGTAAATACCAAACACATTTATATATTATATTATATCAGACCCATTAGGCGTATCTGAAAACCTGTTTGTAATGCAATGGATATATAAGACGGTACACGAAATACCTAGTAAAGCCATGGGATTGGATTTAGGCCTGAAATATCCCCGTTCCTCCTCCAGCAATATGAGAACTGGAGGGAGAACCAGCCGGATAATTTCTTTGCGGGCGGAGAGGACTGCGTGGTGATGATCGCCCATGAGAACGGCAAATGGAACGATGTGCCCTGCAACTACAACCTGCCCTACATCTGCAAGAAAGGCACAGGTGAGCGGAAAAAAGAGTAGGAAAGAGGGAAAAGAGGACAAATACTGTACCGCCTCGCTTTCTACCACACTGTACTGTTTCCTCCAGTGCTGACCTCCTTTTGTTAACTTTATTCACATGTCTTCATGAGATGTTCCTCATATGCTCTTTTATTTACATCTCTTCTTTTGATTGAAAGCAGTGCTGCTGTCTGTTCTGCCATCACTTTCGTGTCCTCCAGAACTCATTTCACTTTATTTCTTCAGTGGAACGCAAGATTTATTTTGAGTAATGTGCTGGTCGTGAATCAGTCTGATTCGTGAACGCTCATTTAGACTGGTTGTGTGAATAATTCAACCATTCACTGTAAAGATTTAAGTCAAAAGACTGATTTGTTCTCAAACAAAGCGGTTATCACATGACTTCAGAAGACTTTAAATATAGTTCCTGTGTTCTTTTATGCGCTTTTTAGGCAGGGTAAACTATTTACTATACTTCTATTTACTATAGAAGTCATTAAATTAAGTGATGCTGTCTACGCCAAACGCGAGCAGCACAACAAATATCAGACAGAAAACTGCTGCCTATTTAAGACATGCTGACACTAGTTTCAGATGATTTATAACAATCACTATATCACGTCCAGTGTAGGCAGATTTTAGCTGTTGCGGCACGGCATCTGGTCTAGGTGTTACCCACCTATCGTGAAGAACCAAGGCAACCTCGGCGGAAAGCTGGTGCGATATTTATAAGGGTCTTATTTCTTGCCTTTTTTGCTGGTCTTGAAGCCGCGGGGGGGCGTCCTCGGCGAGGGGCAGGCAGGCAGGCATACTCTCGGCGCGGTAGCACATGGCTAATGGCCTCAGCCTGCTGCTGGACTGCCGAGAACTTCTGGGCAAAGTCCTCGACAGTGTCGCCGAAGAGGCCAACCTG
>JAUMHP010000079.1:5962448-5975996 GCA_032361065.1 Enteromius trimaculatus | reverse complement strand
TGTCTTGCGGGAGGGGAAAGGGAGGAACGAAGTCTACAGTGAAACATCATGATGAAGAGTGAAAGTGAAATGCGATCATGCATACGAAATCAGAATTTTTCAACACTGACAAGGAACGAAGCGATACTTGTCTCTGCGGTTATGTCCATCTTGCAACTAAAGCTAAATCATAACGACTTTTTATGTAAGGTCTTTACACACCTTTGAAAACAAAGTTTTGTATGTTACACTGCATTTCTGCCAATAAATTCTCCTACATAGTACACACTGCACCTTTAACTGTTCTTCAACAGAAAATCCTCATTAACCTTTTCTTGCAAAGGGGTTTTTGCCATCTTAAATGAAAAGGCTCAAGTAAATTGCACCTTTAAGAATCCACTGAAAAAAAGGATGCAATTTTGGCATGCTCTTTTACAATATGATGATTTGGAATGCCAAGAACAATCTAGGTCCACACCAGCACATGTTCACATGCAGCAAGTACTTCATCTGCCACATTACATTTTTAAAAGTCGGGTGGATTGTGATTTGGCAGATTCGGATTCACCAGCTGAAAAAAGAATAATTCTAGAGGTAATTCCAACTATATTGTCCCTTAGTGACGTTATTGTTATATCAGTGGTGTGTGTATTTCTCAATTCTCATAGAATTAAAATAATTGTAGTTAGGTCTATGATGGATAGTGTGAGAAATTGAGAAGCTATGTCTCGTATCGAAACATGGAAATTCACTGTTTCTTTCCGGGTAGAACAAACGTTTACACCACACTTTGTTTTTAACCCAAACCGGTCACGTAACTTCCTTTTCTTCTTGTGTCATGTTCAAGAACTCACTGTGAATAAATGCTCTAAACAGTTGCATTAACCTTCTACCCTTTCTTTTCCACTTCAGTCTGGGTTCTCCCAACACAGACTGTCGAGCAAAAGCAGCATGTTCGCTCTTGATCTGTACCTACAGCCGCTTCCAATCGGAACAAATCAGCAGGATCCCTGTTCAAAGCTTACAGGGTCTAAACAAACAGCAAACGCTCACTGTTCACTGCTGGAGGCTTATTCAACTAAGCACAGCCTTTGTATGCACTGATTCATTACCCGCTGAAATAAGCCAATCAATGTTACAAACACTTCAGCCAATTACTATGTAAAGCATTATGTACATAACACGGCATTCTCAAAGTTTACACAAGAAGAATGGCTAGACATATTAGCTTTACAAGACTGGAGTGGAGAGTCAAATAGTGCAAATATGTAACATTTTTCCCGTTTTTTGGTCCCACTTTAAGTGTCCATTATACCTGTGTACTTCCATAGTAACTAGATGTGTAGTACAGTATGTAACCACAGTGTAAGTACACATAGTATCTACAGCTGTAATATTTCCGTAACTACACGCGTAACAACCCTCAGAATGGTGTGTGTAAGTACAAATATGTAACAGGACATTGGTAACAACCCTTTTTTTACTTCACTAAATAGTCATGTAACAGAAATGACATAGCTACATTTTGTAACAGCAGTATGTATAAGAGTAACTGGAACAGGGGGTGTTGTTGGGTAGGTGTAGGGATATGTAAAGTAGGTGGAGTTGGTGCAGCTCTGTAATTCCAGTGTATATACATGCTAACTCCTCAGGAACTGCCCACTTAATATAAAGTGTAATATTCTGGACACCAACCACAATTTATATGTAAAGCCTAATTTACTGCCCGCTGCTGTGTAACATCAGAGTAATTACATGCTAAATCCATAGCAATTGTCTATTTAATATAAAGTGTAACACTTTATTTACCAAAAAGTGCTGTTAGTCCTGTTACACATTTGTACTTTCATTACCAAAAAGTGTTGTTACCAATGTCCTGTTACACATTTGTACTTACACATACCATTCTGAGCGCCACTACCAGTATTTTGCCGGTTACTCGACAGTTCGATGATTTATTTTAAATCGAATACTTGAATTGAATCAAGGAATCGTGACAGCCCTGCTTTTCATTGTAGGTATAATTCCTCCGGTTATACTTGCCTTACTCGATTCAAACTGGGGTTTCTGACAAAAACCTTACTTCCAATCCGGGTCACGGCACCAGTGTATGTTACGAACGGTGCTGGTGGCTGATGGAGAGTGCAGGAGTCGTAGAATATAATAAACAAAGTCTTTTAATAATAAAGCAAAAACTAGAAGTATCCAACTTTCCACACATAACGTAAACATTGACGGACAAACTAGAACTCAAAAGACATGATATTAAACACAAGGGCTAATGAACTAAAGAGATGACAGCTGGGGAGACACAGGTGGAACTAAATTAACTAATAATGACTAAACACAGGAAACACCAAATATGGGCAAACAGGAGGGAAACTCAAAACGAAACTAAACCAGGAAGACATGAACACAAAATGACGAACATAATACATAAACACAGAGTATAAAGAGAACTAAACAGACAATGAATATGACAGTGTAACTCATCCAGTTCAAAGCCAGATATGAACCAGCGTTTCCAGCACGGAAAGTGAGCATGCTAACAGGGATGCTAAAAACCATGACCTCTAGCATCAGATAATGCTTTGAGATCATGGGAGAGAGGTTTATCTGGACAGCATCCACTATCTGGTCTCCGTTACATAAATATGAATTATCTTTTACACAAGAATCATGATTTGATTTCTATGCTTAACACTGTCTTAACCAAGGGGTTTTTGTTGGATAGCGTGTCTCTGTTAGCTGAGATGGGAATGCTAACAGACATACTTCCTTTCACATCGCACAGCATTTGCGCTTTTAGAATAGATGAGGAAATTATTTGACACCTTTTTCCTGTATACTACATGATTTACGAGTGTTCAATTTTCACTTTGTTTTTCTTTCTTCCCTGTCAGCAGGTAAGAAACGAGACAATTATGGCACCTTTTGAGATCTGATTCAGTCCTGTTTCCCCGAGAGGACGTGCTCAGTTGTTAGGGGTCAATTAATTTTGACTCTTTCATGTTTTCTACTGCATCTTCTTGATGGGAATAGCACAATATAAGTGATGTGATGCCAATTTCCAATAGGAGTTAGCTTTTTCGAAATACATTTACTGTTTTTAAGCAATGTTTTTAAGAAATAGTATTGTATAGAATTGAGAATGTTTAGACTCTTGCATTCAAATGCGCTACAGGGTGCTCAGTATAACCAGAAATGCTGAGCATATAATGAACCCTATCAGAGTAAACAGCCTAATTTCAGCCGTTTAACAAATGACTGTTGCTTTTCTTTGAAATTCATGAGGCCTCATTATAGCTGTTACTATGGAAATGTAAGGGTCACTTATGTGATTCTGGCAAAGCAACAAACATTTTCTCAAGTGTTTTGCAGACTGTAGACACAAAGTGCAGCAGCGCCGGGAGCTTGTGCCCAAGATAAACCAAAATAGAAATGTGCAATTTGTTAGAGCCATATTCAGCTATCGTCATGGTTACCGGTGACATCAGGTTTTCCTTCCCTTTTTGTGTCAAAGGTCAAGCTTTTGTGTTTACAAACAATTCTGTGTCCTGCAATCACAGCCGTATAGAGAATTGACAGGCAAGCACGAACAGGTAAATAACTTTAATCTAAAATGCATCATCATAGACAATATTGTGCAACACTGAATGGACAGTGCGGTCAGTAAAGCAGCTGATGTCGGTCATTCACATTATTTTAGCTTTACCGCTGTAATAGACATCTAGAAAATGTCATGCCTAATTCTGTTATTGCTCGCAAGGTCATTCAAAACGTATCAAAAATGAGTGTCTAGTGTTATGTGCATAGTAATTGGCAAAGCTAATCAGTTACTTGCTTAGATGGCAATAACTGTCAAAGTTCATTTTAATAAGCAAGCTAAGCCCAGCCAAGCTAGCCAGTTCATGCTAGCATCTGATGCAAGTTTTGTCCATTATCGCTTCTTCATCATCAGCTCATTGAGGGCTATTGCTAATGTGCTAAACCCATTGTAAGGCTAAATTAGCTTTCCTATTTTTAATAGCGCTAATTAAAGTCGCTTTTGTCTTCCCTGGGAAACAGCAAAATAAAACAAATGGAAAACCTGAAGGCTAAGTTCTGCATGCAGGGTATACTGCGAAACTAATGTCTCTGAGGAGAAGAGTTGCTTTCTTTCTCAGTTTAGAGATGATTGACACCTCATTTCAAGCAAGTGTGTTAAATTATACAAGCTCAATTATGCCCCGAGTTCAACGCTAGCCTAGTTGCCTAATAGCCTAGCAGGTGTGCAAAAAGCCTTGTCGGTCAAACATGGAAGCCATGATGCTAGTAACTGGTATTGTGCACTTTCAGATGCTTCTGGTGCTGTTAGTCGGTTTGGTTGTGGTTTCTTTGGGAGGCTGTGTTGACCGGACATCAGTGTTTCTGCGGAAGCAGTAGACTCCGTAGAGGCGGAACTTTTTATCAGGGAAACCTAGGTTTCGGACCCCAGGTTCTGAGCCCCCACAGCGGGCCCGAGGATTGACGATAGGGTAACGGATGCTGCTATCTTCCACCCATCCCGCCTCACAACGGTCCAAGAGCTGGATCTTCCATGCGGCGTACAGTTGTCCAACTTTGGCGATCACTGCGTCGTCACGTTGACATGCCTTTACTGCCTCGAGGTAGTTTACCTTCTTAAAACGTTTGAGGAAGTAAACACGCCCTGCAAGAGAAACATAATTTTATGAAAAACAACAAAAGCTGTGAGAAGACTATACAACCATTCGCTGTAAATGTCTGAATAACTGGAGTAGCAACGAAACATTTTCCAGCCCAGTTGAATGGTATTAAAATGCTAATGAAATTCTTCTTAAAAGTAGACCTTCTACAGCGGAAGATCTCGAAATATGGATCATTTTTTTCAGACCCGGCTGGGTGAGTTGAAAGAAACTCAAAAAAAGGAAAGGACAAAGAAGGAAACATTTCTGTCAGCCACTTGTTTTTCAGAAGTCATTCATTGATTTTCTGTTTGTTTATGTGACAGCTGACTGTTCGGGCAGCACAATGTCTCATATTTCCCACTGGGCCATTGGCTAAATTTCCAGCAGCTGGTCAGTGTAGGGGTATTATTGAAAATTGCCCCAGCTATAAAGATTTCAGGACAAACTGTCCTCTCTAATAGCCCACTTGAGGACAAAAGAGCCTTTTGGCTCTCAACGACTTGTCTGCAAGTGGGTCTAAAGAACTGGGCAAGTCTTGTGTACCCACTGGATCAAACAGCACTTAGTAACAAATGGTCTGAACCAGGGCCAAAAATACAGTTTTCTTCCTGAAGACAAATTCAACTTTCATCTGTGCAAACGCCTATTATTCCCGCATGGTTACAAAGTGACTCTGCACCCCAGAAGCCATACTAAATCACAGTTTTTGATTTGATTTGGCCAATTTTCCAGGAATTGATGCATTACTCTAGCCTGGCTTCCACGACTATTAAGCTCATAGAAGCCTAGTCTGGCTAAGCTACTTTACTACCCGCCTTCTGGGAGGCGGGCTTAACCAGATGCTTCTGTATACTACTGGACAATTCTACAACCAATCAGACCACTCATTCCGATGATGTATGCGTAGCGGCGACCAATTGTGATCAAAATGTAGCGTCAAAGGAAGTATGGGCGGGGCCAGGCTAGCATTACTCAGCTAATACTCTTTAATTTGTGGCACTGGCAGCATTTATTATTGTTATGTATCGAATGAGGAGAAGCGGGAGGACCTTTTTAACAGGAACCTGGTCCATCAGCCTCAGCCTTCTTACAAGCAATTCCACCCTAGGCAAACACTCACCATTGAGGTTTGAGGTAAAGCAAAAAGCATCATAGCGTTCATCATCTTTGTGCCTGTAGCCATAGTTGCGCACCCCAGGAGGGCTTTCTTTGCGGCCACATTGGTCTCGAGGATGGGAGATAGGGTACTGGACCGAGCCGTCCTCTAACCAGCCAGCGTTGCACCAGTCCAATCCCTCAAGCCAAGCCTTGTGGAGTTGTGCATGAGAGGCCAGAATTGCATCTTGCTGTCGACACACTTCCTCTGCCTGGTGGTAGTTTAGCTTGTAGCGTCCAGATGGAGGGTAGTATGGGAACACCACACCTTTGAAAAGTTTAGAGAAGTTGGTTCAGTAGGCATTTGAGACTTTATTTAATCTTAGCTACTTCAACCAAGACCAGTTCCCTTACCTTCAAGGTCTAGATTGACAAATCCCGTGTCATCCTCCATGTCATTGGTGACCTCACACTCATAGCGGCCATAGTCTTGCAAGGTGATGTTGTGAATAATAACTGAAGCATCTCCTGGCCCTGCTCGTTCCAGAGACACTCGATCACCGTATGACCCAAATGCCTTCTGTTGTCGCCCCAGAGCTACAAACACATCTTCAAACTGGAAAGCATCGGAAACCTTCGTCCATTTGATGCGGATGCGGTTAGGGTCGACGTCCTCTGGTTCATGGTGGTAACGGCAGGGAAGAGTGATAGTGCCACCACGATGAGTGACCACCTTACCTGGAGCAGTCTGGACAATCACTGCCCCCGTATCATCCTCTAGGGAATAAAAGAAAGACGTTTCCACTTTACACTATATGAATTATCATTGTAAGTGTGTAACTTGGAATCAGTCCCATAACTTTTGAGTTCCTAGCACAAGGCTAAACTTCAGAAACTTCAAGAGGGCCACATTCAAACCGAATTAGATTCAAAGTGTTGCAATTATGGTTAAATATGAATTACAGTTGAAATTTTGACATTAAGACCGACTGTCAATCTGACTGGAATTTTCACTATTTTTTGCTAAAAATTCTTAAGGTCTGGGTGCAAAAAACATTTACAGGACTGTGGAAAAGTATGGAATTTTGTGGTTTTCTTTTTCATGCAGTTCATATGCAAATAGGGTCATTTTCATTTCAAATATAGCCAAATCTTTTTGAATTCTTTCTGCTGTGTCCCTTTCAGTAGTGTGAACTTAACTGATACGACACATCAGTCTAAAAATCTGCATATTGCATGAATGTCCTTTAAGAGTGGCAATTGTAATGCAAATGCGGCCCACTCGCTGAGTACCTTAGCTTTACCTGTTCGCTAAATAAGCATCTGATCTTAAACCCACTGAGAAAAATTAATAACTATGGAATTTAAAAAGACATTGAAATGCTTAAATCCTTCACCTTTTCTTTTCTTTTACCACAGAATCCTTTGCTTTTGCCTGAGGGCTGTTCAAAGTGACTTGAAGCATAGCTGGATCTCCAAACTACCAAGTCTTAAAAGCGTGAAACACAGCTATCCAAGATTTTCTGGACAGACCTCTAGGGCCGTAATCAGCTTTGACATCTGCTCATTTAAACTGTCAGTTGGATACCTGGCACTCTAAAATGTTTGTTACCACAACACCTTTTCTTTTGAAAGCTGGGTTGCCACACATGTCCAATCATTAATTCAGCCAGAGACAGCTAAAGAACCAGTATTTCATCTGAAGCAAAAGGTCTAAACTGAAAGCAATGTCACTGTAACCACAGACGTTTTGAAAGTAATTTGCAGCTGCCAAGTAAATGTTGGGACCATGCTGTTAGAAGACAGCTAGTGCAGCAGCATCAATTAAAGACATTTTGTTCTTGCTTACATAAAAATGAATACCAAATAAAGAGAAACGTGACCTAGTTGACTTGAAACTGATTATTAAGTATGTTTACCTGCAATATAAATGATCAGATGTTGCATATTGCTTTTAAATCCAATGTAGCCGCTACAGTTGGGGTTCATAAGAGATTTTCTGATGGACAGATGCTGAACTTGCAAAGCGAGGTTACTGAAGATCACGCTTGTGGGTTGAGTGGTCTGTGTCAAAATTTACATTAAGTGCTCTGAATATCAATGCACTTACACAATAACACAGTTGCAAAAACGTTTTTCTCCAAGTAGGCGGTTGTCAGTAGGCTATAACCTTCTTCTGCTTACGCTGCGTTTGCAGATTTGCCTTGTGTACATTGTGATCTGGGACATCTGGTATAAAGTGGCACAGGAGAAGTTCTTACCCATTACATGAACCACTCTCCTACGTCCTTTCTCCAAGTCAGATGGGTAGGTGGTCACAAAGGGTGAAAGGAACAACAGCGTGCAGATAATGGTTTCCAAGCACAAGATCTTAAAAAATAAATAAATAAATTGCACGTAAATGGCCTTGGTTTTGACTAAATCAGACAATATGGGCAATATCTGGTCTAAATCTACTGCAACTCTAACGATGCATATACCAGCATGCAAATGCAAACATTAGTTAAGCCGTCTTATGTCTAGCATGACATAATAATCAGATTTCTGCTGTCTGAAAGTCATACAGTGGTACTTTACAAATGCAGGCCGTTTTGATGTCTTCTTTTATGTAACATGATCCAGACCACACATAACACACACATACTATGCAGCACTGACACCAACAGCCCAAACAAATTATATACGACACAACGGAATCATACATCATCATCCTCCTCCTCCTCAACTCCCCTCACAGCATCTTTAATCATCCCCTACCGCAATGCACTGCGCATTATCAAGGTTACCGTAGTAAAACCCACACACATGCAGTCTGAACTCACCAACATGATGAAAGGACACGTTTTCTGTTAAGACGGTATGAAGTTATTATTGCTCCCGTGCAGTGACGTGCGTTCCGGTGCAGCTGTCCCGGTTCTGACTCGGTTTCACTGCAGATGTCGTCTGTCGCGTCTCATCACACTCTGCTGCTGACGGCGTCTCTCTCATTTACACTACGACTGAAGAAAAGCGCTTAGTGTTAGGCTGATATACTGTGGTAACAAAGAGGATTGCTCGTTTTTAATGGGACGGTGTAACGTTACTTTTAGGTTGTATTTTGTATAAGCTAGCTTAATTAATTATAACTCCGTGTGTATAGCTTTACCAGGTATTTAATAACTTTGAATATTTAAACGCGAACAACCTAAATTAATTTTAACCACTTCAGTGGTTAGAATTGTTTAAAGTGGTTAAAAATATGCGCCAAACTTAGCGTGCTTGCAAGTTCACACATAACGAATAACGTTAGGTTTTGACTCCGTATATCTAATAAACAGAGTGTATTGTATTGAGAAACTACGATAATGTGATGTCTAATCTTGGCTGTAAGTAATGCTCTGTATTTTCTTTAGAAGAGAGCAAAGTATAGTTTCGTACTTGTGTTGCATACTTGGTTAGCAGCTGCTTACATACTTACAAACCAAGTGTAGTATACAGGAAGGGGAATTAGCTCAAATGGTAGAGCGCTCGCTTAGCATGCGAGAGGTAGCGGGATCGATGCCCGCATTCTCCAAAGTTTGCTTTTCCCCCCTGTTCTAAAAATTATAATCACATTTTAATTTAACACAGAGTGACTAATGGTAAGTATTTATAGGATATATTACACTTAAATGTAAATGCGAATTAATTCATGCGTTTAGTATGTTAGGCTAAGTATAACTAATACGCTAAGTTTATTTGCAAGAACAGATCTCCGGTCATAAGGGAGATATCGGTTTTTGCAAATGAGCTCTTAATATGCGTTTATAGATTTTTGTTATTGGTTTATTTTTGAGCACTTACAATTATAATACAATAATATGTATAATATTTCGTTTTCAAAGCTTGACTCTTTATTAGTACGGATTTAGTATGTTTTTGTTACATATTTGTTGTGCTTTGGAGTGATTATTATAGATTATTTTAAGTGATCCTTTGACAGATATGGAATAAAACGGTGAGTTGTGACGTTTACATTACAATAAAAGCAATATGCAATATTACAATATAAGGGTTTTCTTTTTACAGTTTCTTAAATCTTTTTAGAAGTTTCAGTTTTATTGCAAAGCAAATAATAGGCTGTTTAATTGCCCTTTTAATTTCATTGTGACAACTATTGTTGTCAGTATGTGTTCAATGAACTGTAGCAATAATTTCTGAGTGTTCATTAGCTTATTTCTTACTGACTTTAAAAAAATAAACCAAACCTGAAAAATATGTGCTGGAGAAGAAAGGTGCTAATTACCCCCTTAGTCTCACCTATATTGAAATATTTAACCTAATACATAATGACCACCACTATGTCAACACTGAAATTATCCGCTAGGCTAGCTTGACAGATTTCTGTACTAATTCCACTGCCACACAGAGCGTTGTTTGTGTGTGCAAGCAGAAATGTTGCGCATTGCTCCTCCTCAGCATGAAAAAGCTGCTGAGCAAGGATTGCTTTTAAGGTTAGTAGTTGTAGAACTCAACCCTGCTGACTTGATCATGTACATACAGCGAATCCAGATCTTGTAGGATAATATTTTATTACCTATGAGACCAGTCAATTATTCAGGAGATTCTGGCATGCGCTACATTTAAGATGTAGCTAACTGTGAAATTTGTGTGGAGCAGATGGATAGAGCTAGAAAAATACACCACATGAGATTTTACAGCGGAGGCTAATAAACTGCAGTGTTAAAGGTCTTGTTGTGTCAAGACAGGTAGAACAAACCATGCTTTAATGATCCCGGCTTCATGCAATTTAGAGTTGTTTTTCTCATGAGGAATTCAGTAACAGCCGTAGCTCTGGCAACTGACACAATCAAGACATTTAAAAAAAAAAAGAAGGTCCTGTAACCTACGTGATTACCAAATTAACAAGAACCCACTGGAACACAGTTGTGCCAATTTAAAAAGGCACTCTTTCTAAAGCATTAGTTCACCCAGCAAGAGTAAATGATGACAGAACCATCCCTTCAAGGTCAGTGTCTTAGTTTCTCTCAGTCGATTTAATTTAATTTCTTCTCATTGTTAGTTTGTCCCACAGGTGCGATAGAAAGGAAGAAGTCCGGCTCTCGTTTGCAACGCAGGGCGAGCAGTACAGGTCCGGCCGCATACAGCAGGTTGAGGAGGAGGACGGGCGCCAGGGTCGTGACGGGAATCCTGTACGTTTCTGCAGTGCGTGGGTGCAGCGACGCTCCAATATGAGACCACTGGCACTGTGGTTGACAGAAGCACAAGATGTTGTTTTTGTGGGTGAGAGTTTTATTTAATCGATAAGACAATTTTTAATAACACAGTTATTAAAAATATAGACTTTTGGTCACCTTGACTGGGGCCAAAACACCACCAACAAAGAATTAATTTCCCATACAGAGACTCATTGCTTTTAAAGGAGAAATGAAAAGAAAGGTGATCTCAGCAGGTGTAATCACAACTCGTGGCTGTGGTAAATGTGTGCAATATTAAAAAGGACACTGCGACGCACTGCATGTGCTGAACTTGCCAAGTTCAATGTGTTATGTATATATATATATTAGAATAGTTATATAATAGCCTTATTTAAGATATGTAGGCAAAATGCCCTGTAAGAGTTTTTGTTTTTAATATGTCTTATAGTTAAGTAATAGCTGACTATAACAAGAATGTCAGCGCGCTCGCAAATTTATTGATTTTATACGACAGCTCAACAAACAAGATGTGAGTTTTAAGTGTGCTGTCTCTGTTTCGGCAAGAAAAAGGTTTTAACAAAGCCGAAGACAAATTGTGCGTCTCCAAGCAGCACTGTGCATTTTCTTACTGAATAACTTTGTTTTTGATCAAATCATTTGAGTTAATGATTTAAAGGCCCATTCATAAAAGCAATTACTAGCTTCGTTTCTAACGAATCGGCTGTTTTGAGTCAATGGGTCGCTCATTTAGAAGGACAGTACTGCACACCCCTAAAATAAGCATCATCTTTAAAACAAACGCATATTGTGAATTGAATGGTTAGTATTAATGTCATTGTGAGCAAAGCATTTCAAAGGTGCCAGGATTTAACAAAAAATAATTCGGCCTCCGATTTGACCCTCCACCTAAAATGGGTTTGACACCTCTGAAATAGACCATCAGTGGTTCAGCTGTAACATAATGAAGCTACAAAAATACTATTTGTATGGAAAGAAAACAAAAGCAACGACTTTATTCAGTGATTCATCACCGTGGCAGCAGATGCTCTCCAAAACGGCTCTACTGTGATATTAAGGAGCCGCGTCATTAAGGATTGGACACCGCTGGCTTACGTATTTATTCACATGCCCTCGGTGGTGTATAAACGATTCATTTAAGTCCACATTTCAAACAATATGCAATGCTTCTAACCACAGGCCGAGAGCTGGAGTTCCAACCATGCCTGTTCATGACAGTTTGCGAATGTTCGATTTCAGGAAACACTGAATCTTTGGACTGTGCTGGTAATGACGAAACTTGCAACCATAGTTGGCTTACAATGGCTAACGCACCCCTTAACACCCAAATACAAACACAAATCCTAGCACTGCGGCTGCAAGTTCTCAACACCACTCATATTCCCTTAATGAAATGCAAGAATCGAGTTTTATATTGTACTTTCGTAAAGTTCAAAGGGCACAATGAAGTCTCATCCAAGACCTTGTAATGTATTTTTAGAGGCCTCTGCCTATGGGTAAGTAGAGATGAATGACGTCCTCTCAGCTTTGAGGAGGCATTCATTAGTATGTGGAGCTGGAGATGTACAGTGAAACTCCAGTGAAGTCTTGTTCTACTGGAGGTCTTTGATTAGAGATGCTGACTGCTCCGACCTCATACTGGGAATTTAAGGGGTGCTGGATGAGCTTGTTCAGACCAAGGCTTTGATCGGGGTAGTGTTTGATGCTGATGCCTTTCTATAGCATCAGCATACCGTACACAGGAATCTCTAGATTCTGCCGGAAACTATGAAGGAAATACAGTATACCTCAATGGTTGAACCTTAGAACATACAATCTCTAACAGATGTTTTCTCGCTTTCTTCTAACATGGACTTGTCTTACCTGTAAAACGGCACCTGCAAAATATACCGTCCAATCAAGCATCCAAGTGCAGCCAGGTGTGCAAAGCCCATATGCAAATGAACCCAGCATTGGAAGCGCGTGGAACAGGAGCAGCAACATCTGGAGACGAAAAGACATCAAGTGCAACAAGTATTATTTCAATCTGTGTGTCAACACTACACGCCTTGCCTCTACACACCAGTGCTTTGATGGCAAATTAATGCAGTCCAACTCAGTCCCCAAGGGCACCAGCGCTGCCGCAGCAATGCACTCCCGCTGAATACAGATCGGCCCGACTGCATTGAGTTCACACAATCATTCATACTTATTGAGGCTAAAAACACAAACACGGGGACGCATTACCCACGATTAGACCCTAAACAGAGTCTGGTTGGGTTGCATAGCACGTGTTGTCTTTCAAGAAAGTTATAACAAGCTGTGAAAGTCATGTTCGCCCAGGAATTCAAAGACATCTTTAGAGAATTTATTTGTATTGCTTGATTTTAAAACTTATTTAAATAGCTTATTTATTTGAATAAGTATTCATGATGGGTTTTTTTTCCACAAATATATTTATACTAATAGGAATACATTGGTGTACTTGCTTGTTTTATATGCATTTCAAGTTATTAATAAATATTTTAAATAGTGCTGTCAAATGATTAATGGAGATCCAAAATTAGTTTTTGTTTACATAATACTTGTTTGTGTACTGTGTATATTTATTA
>JAUMHP010000079.1:5936623-5956156 GCA_032361065.1 Enteromius trimaculatus | reverse complement strand
CCCCGCCCCCCCCCCCCAGTCGGGGACTACCCAAGGTGACAATAAGCCATCCACCTTATTGAGTGCTAATGATGAGTAATACCTATCTAGTAGGTACCGTACAGTCCTTTAGAGGAGCTTAAAGCTTAGGGTATTAAGAAGCGCGAATGTGTTGGCTTAAATCCGACTGAATTTGATTACTTGAGAGAATGCGAATATCTACTCACCATAACTTTTGGGAAGCCCACAGGATCCTTCAGGTATGGCTCATACTCTGTCACATACCTGTTGAGCATTTCTAACGGGCAATCAAGAACGGCCTATATGGAAAAACAATATGAGTTTTTTTGTCATAACAGATTTTGGCTTTGGCTTTATGAGCACCAGCTTACCAATCCTCTGAAGATAGTGAATGCCATGGCAGCCACTAGATAAACCACGAAGAGAAGATCCAGGGGGCGCCAGATCAAGGCTTTTTTCTGCTCACGTTCAGCCTGTTGGAGGCAGGCACCATGTTATTGACTCTATAGAGAAAATACTAACCACTGACCAAGGTCAACGATGTCTGGTTCTTTACCTTGGACGCTCCCACAAGAGGCATATCCCTTGGCCTGGAGAACAAGGAAACTGCTCCCCATATGGGCACCAACAGAAACGGCATGTTGAGCCAAAAGGCAGGACGGATCTCTGAGCCATATTTACCTGCACATAAAACATATTTGAGAAGCTTCTTATGTACTGTGCAGCAGGAATTTGTGATCATTTATTTGCTTTGACTCACCAAGCACGATTCCAGGTACAAACACAATCATGTTGGCGCACAACGATCCAGCCCAGAAAAGACCCAATGTGCGGTATTGTTGCCTGGCATGATAGGGAAACACTAATTTAAGAAAATCCATCTCCTTTTAACCCTCACAGCATGTACTTTCATGTCATGTTCTTGCCAGATAGTGTCGAAACGTTATTTCAACTTGATCCAATCCTTTGAATGAAACCATGTTACAACCTTTTAAAAAAATGGCAGACTATTCATCTCATTTACGTCTTTGGCTGAATAGCGTGCAGATTAGACATCATTTACAAACCTGTTTGACATGCGGTGAATTAGCATCAGGTAGAGGATGAAGTGCACTATACCATCCCAGTAGCACATCATGATCGCATACGGCGTGCCGAGATACGGCTCCCCCTTGAGAACCAGCAAGACCACCGTCAGACTGCATAATCGATAAAATCAACTCTGCTTTCTCTTCATGATACTGACCGTTTTCTGGTAGAACTCCATGAACCCTGAGGTGAAGCCATCGTATTCTAGAGCGCTCGTGAGGTCAATGACACACGTGAAGGAAAACTCTGCAAAAACTGAACCAAAAAAAAGATATTAAGTATACACAGTAACAGTCTTTTGTTTAGTGTTAAATGTGTGCTTTAGATGCTGTCCTGTATGTTATGTCAGTAAGAAGTTAATTTAATAGAGCTTTCCGGTTTTTATTTTTGGTCATCTTATATTTTGATAATTTGATACTTGATTCTGATTGGTCAATTTTGTTAGATCCTATGGAATGCTTGATTCTGATTGGTGAGTTATATGTGGACCTATTAAATGCTTGATTCTGATTAGTCAATTTTGTTCGATCCTATGGAATACTTGATTCTGATTGGTGAGTTATGTGTGGACCTGTTAAATGCTTGATTCTGATTGGTGAGTTATATGTGGACCTATGGAATGCTTGATTCTGATTGGTGAGTTAGGTGTGAACCTATGGAATGCTTGATTCGGATTGGTTCATGGTGACCATCAGTGGTCTCATGGAGATATGGAGAATTTCAATAGCATTACTGTACATCAGTTCTTTTGGTTGACTGTTTTTAGGCTACACTGTAGACTCGTTTTTAGATAATATTCAGCTAATGCAACATGTGGAATATTTTTATTCCACTTGTTGCATAACCTGAACATTATCACGTGCTATCAGAATAATCGGAAATATGAGTTTCCTAATCAGAAAGTTTTATTTACTTCTGGGAAATTATTAAATAATTTTGATACCAGACTTTCTGACTTGGGTGAATCGTAAACTTTAAACATGAAGGTTGAAATGTTGTTCTTACAACAACTACATCCCTTTGTCTTGTCGCTAAAGCAGTTTATTCATATACTAGATATTAAAAAGCATATGTATCATGAATCACTCAAAGCATATTGTATGTTGTATAAGCAGTGAAATGTTTAACGCAAACTGCATGTAAAGGGCGCTAAATGTTTATATGATTGTTAACCAATGGGATGCTACATATCATTCTATCATTAAAGCACTTGAATTCGACAAGCTCCGAAGGCAGCATTAGTCACATGATTGGATGGATATATTTTCCATGTATTCTCGTATGGAAATGTCACGTACAATTAACGTTTAGTGACTGAAATCAAACAATAGAACATTTTCGTCCTCAGAAAGTGACAAACTGTTCTTGTCTATAATGAAAGAGAGATTTTCATTTACTTTGTTCAGTTTTAATTGCAGGCTTTGCAAGAAAACGCATCTCTCTCCCCAGTGGGATTATAAGCTCAAGCTTCATTGGCGCTTTGGAAAGGCTGAATTGAAATGTTTCCGTTTTTAACACTAAGCCTTCTGTGATGTGCGGGGAGAAAAATCTCACTAATAAGATGTTGCAGCACTCAACTGCCCTATCAAGAGTTAACTAGTCCAGCTTTATTCTCGCTGTCTTTATTAAAAAGATCTCACTCTTACTGACTATTGATTTCTAGCAAGGTGGAAGAGGATAATGATATCTGCTAGTGGAGGTGTGAACAAGAAATTTATATTTGGAGCGACACGGTGGGGTTTTTTCAGGTTTAAAGTGCAGGTATGCCAAAAGGGCACTTCGCGAAGACAGCGAATACCCCATGTGGCATTTCCTAAGCGTTTGGTGACAAATAATGAGTGGCAGGGGACATGAAGAAGGAAATTTCTTAAGCATGGAGGCAAAAATAATGACTGTAAATGTCACCACTGAAAGCTCAGACACAGGATTTAACGGAAAAGTTCACCTAGACATGAAAAATCTGTCATCGTTTACTACACCCTCATGTCGTTCCTAAACCACATGACTCCATTGGAACACAATGGAGAGGTTTAGAGAAATGTTCACGCTGCTTTTTTTTCATATAGATAAATGGTGAGCTGTAAAGCTTGAAAAAGATGGTAAGTAGCCTAACTGATAAATCTAGATTAAATATTCCTTAGAAGTTTTCAAGATGGAATTCACAGCTTATTGTGAAGGAAACCGCTGGTGTAAAAGTAAAGACTGGTGTGTTATTGTAACAAATACTTTTCTTGTATCCAATTTCATGGTTGGATTGCTAGACTAGATATTGTCCAGTACCATTCTTCTAGCGCCCATGAGTATCTGACTGACAGTTTCATAGATAACGGCTCAATGAGAAGTGCTGTATTGCCATCCGCTGAGCACAGATGCACAGTCTGATACTGACATTCTCACTGTCCCTTCTTTCTCGCTTCCCCTTTTCCCTCAAAGCCCTTTTAATCCATAGGGGTCTTGGTTTAGTTTACCTGCATTACAGGTGTGATAAAGGAATTATCACCTCCATCACGGCGGGGTGAAATGACATGCTGTGCCAGATGATTGTCACCTCTCAGTCACTTTAACCCTCCATCTTAAGCTGAATTTCTCGAATTTTTCTATTGTGTCGTAATACGAAGAAGCTTGGAAGTGTACAAGAGTTTGGAATCTGAAGACGAATGAAGGTCTTAAGGATTTGGAATAACATGAGGGTGAGTAATTAATGGCAGAATTTTCACTGCTGGGTGAACTTATCCCTTTAAACAATTCATACAGATGTATGTAACCTTCAACAGACAAAAAAAAAATGGTATTACCTGTCGTTTATTTATTTTAGAGTCAGAAAATGAGGAAATGGTGCCTATTTTAATAAGCAACTAATCAAATCAGTGTTACAGCTCATACCGTAGAACAAAGGATCTTTTGGAGGATTGAAGCGAGTAGCGAGGTAGACCAAGAAGAACACCGCCACAAGAACAGCCACCCCAATTTCCAGAATAACCACTGGCCTGTAAATGCAAAACATTACAAATATAAATGAATATAATATCCGATTTAACTTGCTTTAAAAAGTGGCCACTGACCACTGTCAGATTTCTTCTTGTTAATCATTTTGCGCAACGGTTTCAGGGTGTGAAATGTTTCTACTAATGTGTGAAATGTCACTCTTCTGACAACACAGACATACAAAGACAGCTGTTTTAAAAACAGGGGGAAACAATGGGAAAAATTAAAAAACAGTGCAACGTTGAAAAAAGGAGCTAAACGCTTGAACAACATACTCACGACCAATTCGTACGAGGTGGCAAAATCGTGTTAATTCATACAAATTTGTACGACCTCACTCGTGCGGTTTGTCTAAACCTGAGTGACGGGTAGGTTTGGGGGCATGGTTAGGTGTAGGTCATTCGTACAAATTCATACGAATTGGCAAACTCGTACAATACATACGATTTAGTGAGCTCATACGAATTTGTACGAATTAGCCACCTCATAAAATATGTACGAATTGCAAGTCTGGGTTGGCTTGCACGTGCTTGAAACTGACTTTTTATTTAACAAGCATCACTATTATTTTTACTATAATCCTAGCAGCATTGATAAGTGAGGGTTGAACAGGTTGGTTAGGTAGCTAGTCTGACCAGGTCAAACCAGGTTTAGGAAGTTTATTTGTACATCCAAGGAGGTTTTATACATATAGATGTGCAAATGCTTGTGGTTTCTACAAAGGGAAACATACAGAGTTTTCATTTAGCAATAAACAGTGCTAAATAAAAAGTACAAGGAAACCACAACATATTAACTGCACACACCATGTAAAAACATGCCTGAACAGAAACTAATAAAACATGAAAATGAACACTTAGGCCAAACTTAAGTCACAAAATAAATCACGTACACTTCCGCACAAGCAGGGAAAACTCAGTCCTCTCCACAGCTTAGCCACATACAACAGAAAGTCTAATTGGCATGATGTTGGGTGGGTGGAGCTTAGAGCTGAGGTAGATGCTAATAGAGGTGTGGCAGTACTTTAAGGGTGCAGCTTAGGAACACAAAACTTCTCAACAATAAGTATTAAATATTTAATCAAGAATATGCCCTTCAAGCCTATCCTAAAGGGCGCCATACTTTAATAAATTCATTTCTGATTAATTTTGCATAGCGACTCGGCCTGTGTATTCGGCCGTTTTCTTTCCTGTCTTCTGTAAGTGAGCAGAGATGAATGGTTTGGCAGAGAGAGCTGTAATTATTCCAACACCCAGAGCACCAAATGAGATGGGGAAGCACATGACAACCATCCTGCCTTTCTGAAACATGATTACTGTTGTGTGAGGAGCCATTCAGACAGTGAACACGTCTTATTGTCAACATGAGAGTCAATGCAGCCTCTAACAGAGACGATTTTTGTTTTAAAATGAATAAATGTTGGCATAGAAGTACACCGAGTACAGCTTATTGGACTGAACAAATATATAATTCTGCAATCAGGCATCGCTAATTGTTGTAGTTCACCTTTGACCCTCAGTTTGAGAACAACAGAAACTCCAAATGAAAATGTTGCAGACTGCAATTAGAATTTAAGGCATTCATATTTCTGTTCAAATTCAAATTGGCCTCTTTTTGTGATGTTGAGACCACAAATGTCTTTGTCTTCCAAGCGTGGTGTATAATTTTCTTGGCTTGTACTGCTTTGGAGCGCCTACATCATTTAAATGGGTGTGATGTTGTGAATGAAATATTTCGTTTTTGTCAGGCTGTGATTTCTACAATAATAATTATAATAATCCCATTGTGGTTTCTATCAATAAAAGCAGAAGCTTGAATCCAGAACAAATCAGTTACATTTTGTTTTGTGAATGTGATAAAAAAAAATGCTTTGAATTGGCGTCGGACTGACTCTTTTTTTTGTAATAAAACCATATGCTTTCACTGCCCTCAAGTGGAGGAGATAAAGAAATAAGAGACATTAATAATAATCGTCAAACTTCACCATATTTAATCACGCAAAACCAATTCCTCAAACTGACCTATAACTATCAGAATAAATGTGATCAAAGTGGTTGTTTTTAAAAGGATTAACACCATTTTAGCCTTATACGTTACAAACATACTCACTCTTGAAAAGCTGGAACGTTGTTCATAGTGTAAAGGACACCAAGAGCCGTCAGGGAGAATAGAAAAACGCATATCTCCAGTACCATGATGTTCGCTGTTCAGTTAGTTCAGGCTCCACAGAAGATAATCTACAAGTTGTTAGAGTAAGATTAACAATATTAGCATTCAGTATATCTTAAAAAGTCTTGGGGACTTTGCAAGTCAATAAATATTACGCAGGTCTCTTGTGTCATAGTTGAAAATAAACATCTACTTACCAAGGACACCCTCTCCAAAAATTGTGCGTAACCCAATTTGCAGTGGCCCTGTGGGGGCTGCGTTATTGTGGGAGAATAATCGAGCCAAACAAAGGCGCTTTTGGAAAAGTACGTAATTTGATTTTGTCATACATTTACATAATCGTGTTTACTTTTGGTCTAATTTGTCAAATTCCTATGTGCCAAAAAAGGAAAGCTCTGCCAAAGCCGCGACAGGCAAAGAGGCTTTTGTGTGGTTATGTGTTGTTCTGTAAGCTCAAGAATGTACTTGTGAAGTGGACTAAGGGGATTTCTAACATTATCTGATAGATTACTGGGTTAGAAATATTTGCTAGAGACACTACATTGTAATAGGGCTCCTACATACAGAATTTGTAGCGGTAGCATAAGGCTATATTTTACAATACTGTACTGTTCTTTAGGATACTAGTGTAGACTGTGCTTTATATTGAACAGAATTAAAGTTAAAATATAAATTGTGATAAACTGCAACAACATTGTGGGGATAAATAATTTCCACAAGGGTGCTCTTTCACAAAGCGAATGCTTATCTTGCATTGAAACACAAACAATTCAACTGATTTTGACTGAACTGTTGAACTGTCACAGGGCAGGGTTGTAGGGCTATGCCAGGTTGGGACAAGTTGTTATGCATAGATAGTTTTGTGTTTCTTGGTACAGTTTAAATGCATTTAATAATAAACACAATAGAGTTTAAGTGTACTGTTTTTGTTTTGTAGTCAAGAAATGTATTTTAGTTCCGCAAACCCTAGAAATATCCACTGAAGGAACAACATGAGGTTTTGTCACTGCTTTATTACTTTTAACATTGTTCATTAACAGTAGGTCTACATACAGTAGAATACATTATTAGGTATAGATAGACATTTGTATTTTTCAAAGAAGAAAGAATAAAAATGTACTGATCCCAAACCTTTGAACAGCAGCGTAACAGTAAACTACTGTAACAGCAGTTATGAACATTATTATCCATTTGAAATAAATGCTTCTCTTTTTAATATTTTCAATGGAGTGACTCCTCCATTCATCCGCAACACTGTCCGTGTTCTGATTTCAGAAATAAATAGAAAACCTTTCATTAATTCACTCGCCTTCATAATGTCCCCAAAACTATGCTGTTGTTTTCGATTTTTGTAAAGTTTCATGAGTAACATTTGGACTATATGCTGCTATTTTGGTGTTTTCATTCATTTTTGGGTGAACTATCCCTTTAAGAACGATCATCAGTTTACTTTGAATTCTATATGACAGAAATTAAGAATTTAAAGCCGTACTTCCTCCCTTGCACAACCGGAATATCAGGATTAAGAGTACATTTCAAACGGCTACTTCCTTTTCTGAATTCTTTGTGTAGCCTAAATGAAGTCAGCATTACGCACAACATAATTTTCTTTCTGCAGAAAAAAAGGAAGTCTGATTGGATCACTATGAGTAATTGGAGGAAAAAATATTGTGATGTATGAAATGACATACTTTGGGTCATTCACATCTATAGAAAAAATAGATACAGTCAAAGGCGGCTTTACGTTTAGCCATCCTATTTAAATCTCTGCCACACTTTAAAATGTGTACAGTTATTAAGTAGTGTAGAAGTTTTATTTACACCTCAGCTCTGCATTATTGACAATTTGTTGAAACCTGCTTGCATAGTGTCCCCTACCGGTCGAGATAGGTACTTTTTAAGTAATCAAAAAAGTGTTTTTGCGTCCCACTGTTTATTTGATATGCATAGAATTATGTATTTGACTATTGGAGCTAGTTTGACTGCTTTTGCCGTGTTCTTAAACGGCTTGTGTGTTGTAGGCCAACGTAAACTACGAAAATTAACCATTTTACAAAAAAACATGGTTACTACAGTTATAACCATGCTAACCACAAATTAACCATGGTTCAGTCATGACACGTGTAGTAAAACTGGTTATATGGTAATAAAATAATGGTTACTAAATGGTTACTACAGTTTTACTACAATAAATCCATGGTAAATTTCATAAAGGTCAATCTGTCCAAGCTCATGTCTTACAAGTGGCCTATGAGGGCTACATTTTTGTTTGGGAATAATCAATCAATCAAAACTGCTTAATTCATGCATCCATAAATTAGCATATTTTGGTGCATGATGTTTTGTGTGCCAAATAACACACTGTCTGACATTTATTTATTTTTTATTTTTAAGTATAGAATAGAATAGAATTTTGACCCTACAAGACAAAACGAACTACTATTTAGCTCCATATCCACAAGGGCGCGCAACAAACTAAGAAATGATAGATTAATACCTAAAACTCTCTCAAACTTGTTTTAAACATCATAAAATTATATATAATATTTCCCCAAGACATTCCGATTACAAAACCACGACGTTATGGGTCCTTATTTTATTCGTCATGTGTTAATAATATAGTCTGACGCATCCGCGAGCGAGAGACGCGACGCGACGCAAACGCGCCGCTAGAAAGTTCTCGGCGCCTTTGATTGGTCATTGGCTGTTGACGTAGGAGAGCAGACGCGTCGCGTCCCGTACTAGTCACGTTGAATCGCGTCTAGTTAGACGTGTCAAGGCAGCCGCGGAAGTATCGCCTTTCAGTTCAACAACATGGCTTCAAGTGCGACGAGCTGAAGAAAAACCAGGGCTATTTTCTATTTCACCACTCCCGAGGCGTCAAACGAGGAAAAAGACTTGGGAAATATATTCAAAAGCTGCTTTTATCCAAGTAAGCCAGTCCTGTTCCTGTCAAAAGAGTTTTGATAGTTGTTTGTTACCGGTTTCTTAATAGTCCGGCGGCGCATGCGCAGTGATATGCGTAGCGTATTTTCAGAGTTAGTTACGAAACTTTAACATTTTTAACGTTTCGTGTCTTTAATTGTACCGTTGTCGGTCTTAGCGCATATATAAATGCATTAGTTTGAATAGATAGTTAGTTTTAATGTACTTTTATAAAGAGTCACCGGGGTCGAAATAACTTTTGTGAGGCAAATGCGGATTTACCGAGTTGTGTGGCGTAGTAAAACATGACCAATTTGATAAATACCACTAATAAAAATGTTTCAGAATAGTAAAATGTCTACTTGTTTATTATGAAGACTGTTTATATAGACTCTAAACGGTTACGTTAAGTTTCTGTTAGCGGAGTTAAACTTTTTGTTTTCATTTCTGTCGTGTCTCTCTTTCCTTACGCTTGACTTTTATTGTGAGTGTGTTGAATGCTTCTTTAGTGCGCTACGTAAACGTGATAAATGAGACATTTGTAATTTAGGCGATGAAATTGATTAATGAAGGATGAGTGATATTGAAACCAAGAGTGTGTAAACCCTTCAGGCTAGAGCTGGGCTTGTCTCAACTCATGATATACTGTAAAATACATCAACCTGTTGTTGTTTAGTTTGGTTTCCAAGTGACTTTTCTCAGGCCACTGATAAATCAACGACATATTGCGTCTCATTGTCATGCCATAGATTGCGCTGTAAGTCTTTCACTTCTCTGAATGGACAGTCACTTCTGGGATTATGTTTCCGAGGAATTGCTGTGATGCAAACTAACCCTTCCGTGGAAAGCGATGAAGGGAGGATCGCGGCCCAGTCTCTGTCATTCGTTGTCTGTGAAATTCTGTAGAGAAGCCGACTATAATAGTGATTATTCTGGTCATATCGGCCTTGTTGGTCAGATAGGACAATCATGGACCCAGTATATCGTGTAACTGTAAAAGTCACGCAAACTTCCCTTATTTTTTTTTTTGCCAGTGGAGTGTGGAGAAGCTCAATTAGAACTCTCTTGTTCTCTTACGGATGACGCAGGCTGACATCACTTGGTCTAGACAGTAACGTGGGGAGGGAAACAAAAGCAATTATGGCCATGTTTTGTTTTGGAAAGACATAATACCATATGTAAAAGACAAAAAAGTTTCTTGAAACATGTCCAAACAAGTCTGGCACATACTGCACCAAGAGCGTAAAATACTGAAGCCTTTTTAGGATTATATATGTATTTTTTTCCTGTTGGGACATTATTGAAAGTATGCAAACAATAAAACATAATTTAGCTAATTTTATACTCACATGTGTTATTTTTACGCATATATAACACATATATAACACATTAATTGACATTGATTTTTTTAAAAATGTCAAGTACAATGGGAAAAATAAAATGCTAATAAAAAAAAAAAAATCTATTAATGTGGACCTAACTGTTAAATGAGTTACTTCTGTTTTTTTAATGCTTGGTTGTTTTTCATTTAAATTATTGCTGCAAGATTAGATTATTATCACATCGCAACTACATTTTTTGGAAGATGTGTCATTTATGCATGACTGTTACTGAATTGTTACCCAATAAGTCAAATGTTTCTTTGTTTGTAAAACTTTGTTGCTGTCTGCTTGACAGTGGAATCTGCATTTAAACTGTAATCTTGAAAAATGAAGACATATAGGCTATATATATATATATAATTTAGATATTATATTTCAGTAAATAATATTCACCCAGAAGCAACAAGTAATGCCTCAAAACGGCAGTTTAATGCACTTTAGTTCATGATCCTGGTTATTTACTAGCTGTTTCTTTGTTAGTTTTGGATCGAAGCTGTCGGTGCAGTTCAAACAGCCAGTTTGTAGCTTGGTGCACAAAGCTCTGTTGTGTAGTACAGGCCGGGTACAAAGCTCTCTAGCAGTGATTTAACTCAAGATAGCGGTCTGGGGCGCGAGCTGAAGAACCTTCCTGCTTCCGTTTGGCCGAGTGTTTTCTCATGTTCTTATTGAATCTCATTCAAGCGTTTCAGTAAAGGAATGATACTGGTGCTGTAGCGGCATTTCGGTGTGTTAATAACCTACTGCCTCACAAATGCAAGTGTTCAGTTTCTGGAAGTTAGGTAATGGTTCATGTATTAAGTGTGAAATAGTGCCGGGAAGAAGTGCCATGGGGAATCACCATTATGGTGCTGGTTCACGTCCAACAGGTTAAACAAACACTGAGTGATGTTTTTTTCACGAGCATTTATTTGAGTGTAATACTGGTGTCAGTAATGCTAAATGATGCTTGCTCGGGTTGCAGAATTTGTTTAAGCTCGCCACAAAGAAGTTGTAGTTTTGAGTCGGTGCATATTTATAAGAATTGTTTCATTTATTTAAAGTGTCCCTATTAAATAAATTAATAAAAGGTTGATATTGTGGTTTTGTGAGTCCCCAATAATGGGTTGACATGCATACAAGGTCAAACAATTTCATTGTCTTATAATACTCATTTATATTTACCATACTTGCTCTATGACACCTAAGCGTTTTGCTCAACGATAAATTTTTCGGAACTCCTCCTTTACAGGCGATCACAGCAGATTAGCGTCATGTAATGACTGATAAAGCAGTGTTTGTGAGCACAGCGCGCAACGCTACAGGAGAAATCGCTTTTTCACAGCTCAAAAAGCAGCACCTAGTGGCAAAGAATGAATTTACGTTTTCATTCAGATCAAAAGACCAGCAAGTGGGCGAGCAGTAGGCTTATATTTTATGTTGACGTCAACACGAAGCTGTTTTAGATTCGTTATAAAAATGACTCATTTCAATGATTCAGAGTCGACTCTTTCTTTTGCGAGACAATAACAGAATGTTTTCATTTACTTAGAGCTGGGTTACACACTCATTTTCAAAAATCTATTATAGGGGCAGTTTAAAATTGTATTTTGTACTTTTATACATTTTAATTATTTATTTTTCTTTCTTTTTTTTTCTTTGTTTCATAATTACTTTTATAAAGTTAATATTATTTATAGTTTATTTATTTTATATGACACTTATTTAATTGTATATATTTTTATATTATTTATTTTATTGTATATTTTTTTTAAATTAATTTTATTTTGCTGTAAAAATCAGAAATGTTTATTTTCTTTATCACATTATATTATTTCAGTTTATTTATATTATGTTTTTATTATTATGAAAAATATATATATATTTTTTAAATGTACAATTTTTTTGTACACAGTTCTCTGTGTACTCCTACTGAAGAACACAGTTCTACTAAGTGCTGATTGTGCTCAAGGAATGTGCATTCCAGGAACGTTTAACTCTGAGAGAGAAATCCAGAGCACGTACACCACGGAGAACTGGCTGTGACGTCTTTCCGTCGTCAGTCGTAACATCTGATTACCAATCCATGCCTAGTTCCTGCGACGTCTGTCAATTATATTGACTTTTTTTTTAAGGTATAATTAGCATATCTTGGGTCTGAAGCAACACTGTGATCTGGGAAACCCATCTGATGTGACGGAAACAAAGATGTTTTTCGAAAAGCTTTCTTACTGAGAGATGTTGAGTTATTTTGAGGTCAGGAAGATAGCGGCGAAATCTCATGGTGGTTTGTCCACCCCCAGTTTTCCCATATCTGGCCGCTCAATCTGTTTCTCTGTGTTTTCCTGTATCAAATCGCCTCACCAATACAATTAGACTCTCTTCTTGAACAAATACCTCCTGGATGAAGTCAGAGGTATTTTTATTTATCTGGCCCTGAATTTCCGCCCCTTCATAGGTTCCCTGTAATGTAATGTGTAATATTATGTAATGCTTTTTCCTTTCGGAAGCAAATTACGTCTGTTCTCGGTTTTGACGGCACCCCAGGAACGTGCGTGTGGCTTGTTTTGCTGGATGCGGCCTTCGCTCCGTCATTCCGTCGAATCAGCAGCAGTGCGGTTCAGTGTCGGTTGTGTGACCCAGGGCAGAAATGAAGGCCAGAGTTGCTCTGGTTTGGACGGCGTCATTCTGTGCATCTGGGTCAGAGTTATGCTGAAAGAGGGCGGCAACTGACCGTAAGACAGCAGACAGTCCGGTAAGAGGGAGAAAAAGCAGTGTGCGCAGTATGCCCCTATAGGTTTTTTTAGACGTATCCAAATATGATCAGCTTCTGAATGTTTCACACTTTGTTTTGGTTTCTCACACCTTCTAATTATAACAGTTTAACTCTGTAATCTAGATACGTGGTCCATATAAATAAATATGTAGCTAATTTTACAAACAGTAACTTTCAGTTTGCTTGATGTCTGTTAGCTTTTTCTGTAACAATTGGATGCTCAAGTAAATTATGCTGGGTTTTTATATAGTCCTCCAGATATTTTCTGGAAGATGTGTTAATTTTTTTTTAATAAAAATTTTAAACATTTTGTCTTGGTTATGCAAACAGCATTCACACATTCCCCATTATTTAAATGTACTGTAGCAAGAACGTTATCTTTGGTTTTGCAGATATCCTCCAAACATTATCCAAGGTACACATACATTTTATTTATACACTTTAGGAACTTAGGTACTACACTCCAAATGTACATTTTTTTTTATGCTTTAAGAATTTATTTTACTTGGTCAAAACAACCTCAAAACATTACCCAGTAATGCACAGTTCCTTAGTTTTTTTCTTAGTTATTCAAATGTCTTCCAGGGAATGTGTCTTTTTTTACATTTTTACAAAAAACAAACGTTTGTCAGGAGAATTGACTTTTTTTTTTTTTGGTTTTTGTGGTTTTTTGGCTCCAAACGTTTCCTGAGAAAAGTGACAATATTTTTGTGCTTTAGGAATGATGGTTTTTTTGGTTATGTAAACAAAGAGTAAATATGTTGCAGGAACATAATTTATTCTTTATACAGATATCTTCCAAACATCATTGAAGAAACGATTTTTTCTTGGTTAAACGAACCTCTAAATGTACTTCCTGGTAACGTGTCAGTTTTTTTAAGCTTTATCTATTTTTTTTCTTGGGTATGTAAACAACCTCCAATTTTTCCCTAGGAACTCATTCAGATTTAAGATGTTGCAGGAGCATTTTTTCTTAATTTTGCAAATGTTCTCAGAATGTTATACAGGAAACGTGTCAAATTTTAAGAACATTAAAATAAGCGTTCTTAGTTATGCAAATAGCCTTCAAAAATTGTCCAAGGAATGCAACATTTTTTTATTCGTTAAGCAAACAACCTTAAAATGTTCCCCAGGAACATGTTGTTTGGTTTTGTTTTTGAATGTTTTGAGTATTTTTTCTATAACATTATACAGGGAACGTTTTTTTTTTTACATTTTAACAAAATTTTTCCTGGTTATGCAAACAACCTCCAAACGTTTTTCTCGTAACTTTACGCTTTTAAAATGTTTTTTCCTTAGGTGTGTAGGGTAAACAACCTCACAATTTTCCCCAGGAACACGTTGAAATTTCAGATGTTATGAGAGCATTTTTTATGTAGTTTTGCAAATGTCCTCCAAACATAATACAGGGAATGCATCAATTTCTTTCTTTTTTTTACACTTTAAGAATTTTTTTTTTTTCCTGGTTATGCAAACAACCTCCAAACAGTCTTTGGAGAAGAGGTCCAGTTAAGTTTGTGGTCTGAATTTTCATGAAGTTTTTATGGGTGCATAAACAACAATTTGACAAATCCAGTAATTATGCTTTTTGTTTTTCTCAGAAACCTTCGTTTTAAGAACTTAAACAAAGCATTAATGAGAACTTCTTGGTATTGAAACGTTTAACCTACTACTAGGTCGCTGCGCCCCGCATTTCTTCTTCTTATATGGTTTAATGTTGCTGACATGCTGGAAAAAGACTTCATAAGATCCCTTTTAACGTGTTCTAGCTTTGAATAGCCTCCATTGATCGCAGGTTCTGAATGACATCGGTAAACCTCTGAAATGGCTCTCTCCTTCAATGAAATGAAAGCCCGCTATGACTCACAATGACTTCATAACATTCATTCTGCTGATGCTTTATAATAGTAAATGTGCCATCCAGATAGACAATATTGCCTGTAATCATGATCATACAAAGAGAGAGGCTGGGTTGAATGATAGAAGCACAGCCTAAGTGGTGTATTTTTCAATTGAATTAGTCATTTTGACTATTATTTCTGTCATGGTTACCATTTGCCTCCAGCTGTTTAGATGATTCACAGAAATCCGGAACAATCTGTTACGTACTAGCCATTCCGTTCAGTGCTTTGATCAGCTTCATACTGAATCTCTCTTTTGACTCAATGACATTTTCAGTGATTAAATACGTGGTCCTTTTCTGGCTTAATTAATGGTGATTATTCTGTATTTTACTGTATTTTTAATGCTCCTAAAAAAAAAAAGTCTGCTTTGCCCACCAAGGCTACAAAAAAATACAGTTATAATAATAATATATTGTGAAATATTGTTAGTGTTTCAAATAACTGCTTTCTATTTTAATATATTTTAAAATGTAATTTATTCCTATGACGTGAAGTTAGATTTTCAGCATCGTTACTCAAGTATCTATGATCCTTCAGAAATGCTGTTCAAAAAACATTAATATTATAAATGTTGAAAACAGTTGCTCATACTTTCTGTCTTTTCAATTAAAAGTAATAAAAAAAAAAATATTTCAGCATCAAAATAGCATGTAATGTAATAAAATTAGAATAAATCTTTTTTTAAAAAAAAACATTAGTTTTTTTATCGTACTGTCCCCAAATATTAAATGGTAGTTTATATCAATGCAAACCTTTTTAAAAATATTTTATTTTAATTATTTATTTATGAAAGCATTGCTTATATTTTTCCAATATTGCTTAAGTAAATCTATGATTTTTTCTTTATTAGTTTTGAGGACTGAGTTTACTAAACTTAAAACAAATTTTGTGTTTTTAGCAAATTTTTAAAATATTTTTTTATTAGGCAAACTTCTATAACATGTATTTAAATATTTATAAAATTCGTATAATATTTAGACTTGACTATAAATTGGTTATCGGCCTTGACTGATATATTAATATTGGCTTATCAGTACTGGCCATAATACTGAATATATGAATACCAAGACAAGCTTAACTAAATAAAATAATTACCCTATTAATCTTGTGGTGTTTGAATGTGACAGCACCCAGAGTAACTTTTTCCTCTCTTGAATATTTAATCTCTCAATCAATGTGTCTGGCTTTGCCATTGCAAACACGTTTGGCCGCACTTAGCATGCTTAGTTTGTTTCGCTAATTGCATTAGCTTCGACTGTTTCCAAACAAGTGTCAGCATGATTTTCCTCTATCTCCTGGGATCGTCTGCCCCGAGTTCGCAAGCTCGGCTTTCCCAGCCAGTCATGTGAAACCCGCTGAAGTCTGTGTCAGATAACTCGCACTCGTTTGGCTCTTCCCAACAAGACCTTTACCCAGAGATGAAGGTCTGAGATAGGCAAACGAGGACAAACCCATACAACTCCTGTTTGGCATCAGAATAGTTGGTTATATGCATGAACTCTCACAGATCGAGTATCTTGCGGGTTGCATCCAAGAACATCGGGGAACCCTGAGCTGACAAAATCTCTAGCTTTTCCCTCACGAGGATGAGCGGATTATCAGCGCCACACGTTTCTGGACGGCTTCCACGCACTCATCGTGACCCAGCAGAATGTGAGCCGTGTCCTCAACTCACTCTTGAGGAGAACACGGGAAACCCCTGATGCTGATCCATACCACGCCGCAAGCCCGAGGACTTTTTTTTCCCCCCTCGTGTCATGCTTGTGCTTTTCTTCCCACTCCTTTAAAGATAGCTTCTGGTGCCGTGCGAGAGATCGAAGAAGATTAGAGGGGCCGCGTCCGTCAGGTCTCATGGGTCGAGGGCACGAAATAAGCTACTGAGCTTTTGTAATTCACACCATCTGTGATTACCCGACGGCCACTTTTGAATCCAACTAAATTGAATCTATATCGCCGTTGCACGTTTGTACAGCGAAACACAAGTTGCTAAGAGTATAAAAGCAATTAAACAATACAAAAAACAATACAAAAAAAATCGTGCACATGTCCTGAACTCTCGTTTCTTTAGCTTGGTTGGTTTTCTCCTTTCTTGAAGGAGTTCCCCCTCATCTCCACCGGTGATGACTTCATCCATCCTATATTTAGCATTTACTGCTAAATAACCAATCAGTTTAGATGGGTTTGGAAGACAAATTGTAAAAACTGTAAGGAACTCCCCCTCCATGGCTTTTCGTTTTATTTTTCATGTTTAGTCCTAAAGAGCAAATCCATTTATTAAAATATGACACGTTTAAAGCATTTTTTTGGTTCTTGAAGGAATTCCCCCTTCTCGTCTCCTTCTCCACTCCTCTCTTTACTTTTTCGCTCTGTTTTTGGAGTTTAGTGCCAGTAATTTAGTGAAATACAAGGTGTTTAGATGGTTTTGGAGGCCAGATGTAGAACTTTCTTCCCTCTTAAAGGAATTCCCCCTCTTTAAATTTTCGTCTTGTTTTTCATGTTTAGTCCTAAATAACAAATCCGTTTATTAAATATGACACGTTGAGATGATATTAGAGACCACACTAAAGCTTTTTTTTTTGTTGTTCTTAAAGGAATTCCCCCTTCTTGTCTCCACTACTCTTTAATTTTTCTCCCTGTCTTTAGTGTTCACTGCTGAATAAGAAATTCATTCATTAACATACGACGTGTTTAGACGAAGTCGTCCAAATTGAAGAACTTTCTTCCTTTATTAAGGAAATCCCTCTTATTATTTTCCCTACTAATAACTTTTCATCTCATTTTTCGTGTTTAGTAAATAACGAATCCATTTAAAAGCCTGTCAAACAGCGCCTAATTACTGAACTAAGATATTTATCACATGTGATTGTGGTAAAACTGTCACGAACACACAGAGTTAAACACCGTTACTTGTGTCTAAAGTGAAGTAAACAATCAAGAGAAAAAGTGCAGAGATGCGTGCAGCTCTTAAAGGGACAGAACGCTTGTCATTAAAGGGATAGTTCACTCAAAATTGATTTGTGTCTGTTTGTAGTGTTTCCTTCTAAACACCGAATCCATTTATTAAAATATAATGTGGTTAGATGGTTTTGTCGGCCAAACTGAAGGATTTTCTTAATTCTGTAATGAATTTTCATCCTATTTTTCCTCCTAAATAACAAATAAAAGTGTTAAAATGAGTGTTTAGAGCTCAAATCAAACAATGTTCTCCCTCCTTGAAGGAATTCTCCCTTCTTATTTCTTATCACCCTATGCTCCTAAATAATAAATCAGTTTAATGAAATAACTTTGGTGTGTAAATGCAACACGCTAAAGGACGCTATTAGTCACAAGGTAGCAGTTAATGTCTGTTAATGTTGACGTTTTTTTCACGTTTATTTTTAGAACGGTTATTTGAAGAAATGGTCTGTCAGGTACCTCCAGTGCTTCCTTCTCGTTTCAAGTTCCCAGTTTTATCATCTTTAGTAGGTCTTTCATTTGTTTGTTTTTATTTAAAACTTGGATGTTAAATAAAATCAGTGTGTGCTTCGTTCCTGTGAATGTCTCTTACCGTGGTGCTTTCTCATCTTTTTTTCCCCGTCTTCCAGTAAAGATAATGGTGCTTTACAGGAAGAGGACATTTGGGAACTCAATAGTAATCAGTATTGATTGTCCTTTGTGGCAGGGGCTTAGAGCGATGGACACCTCCTCTTACTGGGATGCATTGACTGCTCAGGCATTCGACAGTGTAAGAAATATGGCTGTAACCTCAGTGGTTGTTCATTTAATTTTTTGACGTGAAATTAAAATAATCTTGTTTACTACTAAAAGTCCCTGTTTTATTTATTTTTTTGTTCATGTTATCGCCGAGAAAAACTAATTGTGTTCATAATCCTAGACTATTTTCCAAAATGTCTTTTCATCTGACATAACGAAGACTATTAATATTAAACATTACTGCCATAGCGTTCACATTTTTGTTGTGTGTGAATTCAGTCACTTTAATAGAAATCCATGCAATTTTGCGTGAAAATAAATATATAGTTCACCTAAAAATGAACATTTTGTCATTCCAAACCCGTAAGTAGGGCTGGGTATCGATTCAGATGTTCTGATTCGATTTTTATTTTTTTTTAAGTTTTTAATTCGATTCGATTTCAATTCTAGATTTGACAATATGAATGAATATAGATTTAATACAAACCCTAAATTTATAAAATAATAACAGTAAACATAATATTACAAGGAAATTTAAAAGCCACAAACCTGTATATAAACCACTGATCTATATATAATGACTGGATCGCTCATTGCGTTCTAAACTGCCGTCAGGCAGTGAAGCCACCGGAAG
>JAUMHP010000079.1:5924946-5936523 GCA_032361065.1 Enteromius trimaculatus | reverse complement strand
AATAGCAATATGGCGGCGCGGTGGCTTCACTTCTATGACGTCATGAGCTATCCAGTTCTCTATATAGATCAGTGATATAAACACTTTTTAATTTTAAGTACACTAGTGTAGCTTGGGCCCGCCCATACTTCCTGTGACGCTACATTCAACTTTGCGAGCAAAGTCAGTCTGGCAAAGCTGGCAATTTAGAGCATTTCTGTTCCCAAAACAATGAGAAACAAGCTCCCCCATCCCCGGCACAACTGAGGCGGGTGTAACATGATGACGCAGCAGTTCTGCGATGCTCAGTTGCTTGCTAAACTCTTCGAAAATAATCACTGAATGATTGTAAATACCAGCTCCTCTCAAAATAATCTGGCAAAACCGGCAGAAATCACTTGACAACATTTTCCTACAGCTTTGATGAAGCTAGCTACAATTGGTTAAGGTGGCTTCAGGTTCCGCCGCTACGCATACATCATCGGAATGAGTGGTCTGATTGGTTGTAGATTCGTCCAGTAGAATACAGAGGCATCTGATGGACGCAGGTTAAGCCCGCCTCCCACAAGGCAGGTAGTAAGGTAGCTTGGCCAGACTAAGCTTCTATGAGCTTTATCGTCGCGGAAGCCAGGCTAACACTTGTGTACAGAAAACAGAACTCAACTCTATATTTCCAATGTTAATGAATTAACAGAATTGATTTCATCAGATGAAAAACTGATACTGGAAATTGGACAACTCAGAACAGACGCATACCTTGATGAAACTGGATCAGGTTATTTTATCAACTACAGCATTTCACCTGGGAGTTACAAATCAGGCATATAGCTGTGTTCTTGTCCACTGTACAACTTTATCTTTCTTGCGCAATGTTGAAATGCTTCCATACCTCTGACTTTTTATTTGAAGGTGTGGTTGGTATCGGGAACGCACCTGAATCCGCTATTTTATAAATGGAATGAATGAATAACGGACTCTCCATTGTAACATAGCGCAAGGTAAATAAGGGGATGACACCTACCCGTAAGACCTTCATTCATCTTCGAAACTCAAATTTTTGGTGAAACCCAAGAGCTTTCTGACCCTGCATCGACAGCTGTTACTGTTACTTTCAAGGCCCTGAAAGGTAGTAAAGACATCGTTAAAATAGTCCAGTGGTTCAGCCCCAATTTGATGAAGATGTGAATACCCCTTGTGCGTAGAGAAAACAACTTTATTCTCTTCCCAGTTTTCGACATGCATTCAGGACAATATGCGTTTTGAGTTCTGAAACCCACAGGATGTTTTTATAGCACAGTGACCTCTTATACGGCAAAAGATCAAGGCGATTTTGATTTTCCTTTAATAAACACACACCTTTCAGACTGTTTGTCTATTTAATCTTCATTTAGTAAATCATTAATATTGGCTGTTATCAGTCAGGGTTTGACCTGAATGATGTCGCATATCATGTTTGAGGTGTTTTAAACTGTTCTGGCACATTATCAACTTCCTAAGGAGAAACACAAGTTGTTTTGTGCTTCTGAGAACTTCCCTTGCGTAACAATCACAGTCCCTTCATGTGACACCGAGATGTTTGTTCTCTTAATTCGAACCGCTCCATGGCTCAAAATGTCTCGATTTTGCCTCCTCACAAGGAACTCTATTCAGATATCACCCTTTTGCGCGCAAGAGCCGTCACACAATCTGTCAATGAGAGATTTCATAGGTTTCAGTGTGAAACGTTACACTTCTCTAGTTGTTTACAATAGATCTATTCAGAGTGTCTGGAGATTAATATCGCATATTTAATCTAAGAATAAATATTCTGTCACATTTACTCACTCATGTTCTTTTGAGGTTTTAACAATGACAGCATAACTCTCACCCACTTGTTTTTCCACTATTTAAGGACATCCCGTATCTCTGGTGTTTGTGTTCTCAGGTCATGGTGAGAAGACGCTGATTGGATCGTTCAGGTCTGATGCCATCGCTCTCTATTCCGCCTGCTATGGACGGGCACATCTTTTCACATTCGGACGGACCTCAGCTGGATGCCGGGGGGTTCATCCTCGCACCCCCTATGGTAGCTACCTCTCTTTTCATTTAGCACCAGACCTTAGCATCTACAAGGGGAGCGTTTTTGGTCACGCCAGTCAAAAACGTTTGAACCTACAACCTTTCGGTTACTAGCCTGCATTGTTAACCACAATGCCTTTGGTATAGAATCACATTTCTCACCACAGGGATATAAGCACAGGTTTGGTATAAATTCATAAAGTCATAGCGTTCGTGACTGGTTTCATTTTTCGAAAACTCGGGTCATTCATTCTGATATCTGGGCGAAACCTCAAGACTTTGGTGTGTGTGTGGGTGATAGAATGACGTCTTTGTGGTCACAGAGTCATTTTAACAGTTTGTAGACCCAATTCCTGATAAGCCATGAAGCTGTTTCTCACCGCTCTGTTAATATACTGTTAGTGTGCATCTCGTATCGTGACAGCGGTGGGTAAAATTCAGAGAATAAGATGGTTTGAAGTGGAAAAGGGAAGTGTAAGGTAAATATTTGGGTGGGGATAGAGTACAGCGATGTCATCACGAGTGTAGCAGTTGTGCAAATGAGGGGGGTTTCCTGTAGACACAAATTTTAGACCCAGTTACTTGTAGTGAGTTGTAAATTTGAAACGGCTAGACGTTTTACTTTAGTTTTAGTTTATAATTTATTTTCATTTCTTTTTCATTTCTTTTTTTGTTATTTAAGACAATTTCATTTTAAAATAACGCTATAGTATCTATATGTATACGTATATCTTTGTATTTATTTTATATATATATATATATATATAAGTACACATATGTATAAAAATTCACATTTTTGTTTTTATTACTATTATTATCCTTTTCACCTCGTCTGAGATCATGAAACCATCCGCGATTAACTAGTAGAAAATCTCCCCTCGCCCTATATGTTTTGACACTCCCACAGAATGGTTCCCGTACCTCGATTTATTTGTGGCGGACCACTGCCTACCAGCTCCCACATCTCACACATGCAGTATTAACACCTTGACTGTTTGGACTTTTATATGAACATAGTTACTCTGTTAATATGCTAGTTTGTTACTTAGAGACAGACCGTACGCTAAATGAGACAAAACCGCAAAATTGCCAAAACCACCACATACAGTAGCTTTTTGGTCTAAGTTAGATGTATGTTGACTTTTTCATACAATATTGTGATTTTTAATTTTAAGGGGTATAGTGATAGTGATTCCTGGGTAACATGTAGTATTAATGGGTGTTGTTTACTGTTTTATGTATATCAGCTTTATCAAGCATTCAGCTGTATTATGGTGTATATAAAGTGCCAAAACTCATCTGAATGCAAACTTGCAATTATGTCATAAATATGCAAATTAGTATGTCTAACAAAATACTTTTTTGTTTTCATTTTATAAGTTGTTATAATTAATAAATTATTGTTAATTTGCAAAACCCGCTAAAAGCCATTTATTTATATGCTTTTATTTTCATTATAAATATAAACATTTGCTTGGTTAAGCTGAGAATAAATATTTATGTAGGCTAAATATTTGTTTATTTGTTTTTTTCCACATTTTACTCTCAATGTCTTGATTCCACTTTGTGTTTTAACTTTATTTTTTTATTTGTTTATTTTTTTTAAAGATATTTTTACTTTTTTGTAGTACTTTTATAGTTTTATGTCTTATATATGCACACACACACACCTGCATATATATATATATATATATATATATTTATACACACACAGTTGGTATGGAAAGTATTCAGACCCTCTTAAATTTTTCACTCTTTGTTATATTGCACCCATTTGCTAAAATCATTTAAGTTCTTTTTTTCCCTCATCAATGTAAACACAACACCCCATATTGCCAGAAAAACACAGAATTGTTGACATTTTTGCAGATTTATTAAAAAAGAAAAACTGACATATAACACGGTCCTAAGTATTCAGACCCTTTTCTCAGTATTTAGTAGAAGCACCCTTTTGATCGAATAAAGCCATGTTTTCCACACCTGGATTTGGGCATCCTCTGCCATTCCTCTTCTCAGATCCTCTCCAGTTCTGTCAGGTTGGATGATAAACGTTGGTGGACAGCCATTTTTAGGTCTCTCCAGAGATCCTCAATTGGGTTTAAGTCAGGGCTCTGGCTCGGCCATTCAAGAACAGTCACAGAGTTGTTATGAAGCCACAGTTATTTTAGCTGTGTGCTTAGGGTTATTGTCTTGTTGTTAAAATCTGCAAAAGTGTCAACAATTCTGTGTTCTGGGGTGCTGTGTGTACATTGAAGAAAAAAAATGAAACTATTTTAGCAAACGGCTGCAATATAACAAAGAGTGAAAAATTTAAAGGGGTCTGAATACTTTCTGTACTCACTGTACATCAGTGTTTTGTTTCCGCTTTGTTCAACTGTTTTCTAGTCAGTTTCCTTTGTTTGCAAATTATATGTTCAAAACTATTATTAATTATGTTTATTGCACACAATTCATTTAATGTTAAACTTTATCATCAGCCATTTATCATTTATTTCACTGAAATATGCATTAGTTATAGTAACACTTTTCTAGCTATTTTTAGCTTATCAGTCAGGACTTTAATGGTGGTACATCCCTTCCTAATACCCAAAACCTTTCATTTCCTCTGTTTCAGAGCCATGTGTTCGCCAGCAACCCTTGGAGCTTCTCCCATCAGACCTACAGCTTGCCCTGTCCCATGCAATCTGACAATCAGTAAGTACCAAGACTTCTGTCTAATCACAATATCCGATACCTTCCCACTGTTTACCAAACCCAGAGAAAACCTAAACGTCAGAGTGAAACCAAAAGTAACCCTGTGTTGTCGTGCAAGTCATTCCAAAGAAAAGAAAAACATTTCTGTCTTCATAATCATCCGTCAAAATCTAAAATGACTAAAATCTCTGACACACAAAACGTGTGCCCTGTTTCACTCATGCATCAATTTATGGAAATAAACATGTCATTTGAAGTTTCCTTAGAGGAAAACGTATTGCCATTGTATTATTTCGGCCGTTTCCACAGGGGAAGCCCTTTTGAAAGTTACAGTTATTTATTTGATGATAAAAGTGCATATTGTGTTTGCGAGCTCGATACAGGATGTCAAAACAAGTTCCTTCATGTCTTCATGAATCAATAAGACGCAAGCAAAAACATCCCCGAGCTTGACGTGACATATGATACGTACTTGGTCTAAAATTTGACTCTGTAATGAGTTTTCATAAACATCTGCTTTGTTGCGCCAAAAACAGACTCAGCAGCTTTTATTTAAAAAGACGGCGTAGAAAAACGTTCTATTGGCTTTTAGTGAGTGGACAAAACCTCCTATTTTGTTACTTTCTCTATCAAAATGTCTGGTCATCCTGGAGTTGTTGCTATGCGTGATGGTTTCACGTCGGCTTGTGATCAGGTGCCATCGGAGGTCATGTGAACGAGCGGGTGTTTTGTTTACAGAGACTGTGGGAAGTCCTCTCTGTATTTATAGCACACGGCAGTGATTTATTGTAGCAGTATGGCATAGGGATGTGAGGTGGATGAGATATTTGTGTGCAAAGGTCGACTAGTTTAAAAACGCTGAAATAAGGGTCTCGGTTTTAGAAAGAACAACAGTTCGTGGTTGATGCTAGCGTCAGTGCTACATCCTCCGCCCACTCCTTGGTGGAAAAACATCTCGATGCATTCACAGAATTTCATCGCTGGCAATGTGAAAACTTTCAGTGATGCTTTGACCTTCATTAACAAATATATTGGCCATCGGCTTATGCAGACAGACTAGGAAAATACCAACTTATTATTTTATGCTTCGTATCACGTTCTTCCACAGCAAGACACCAGATACAAGTTTTCCCACTTTCATGAGTCATAGCTAAACAGATGATTCAAACCTCAAAACTGTTGTTCGTCTAGATCAGATTGTTATTCTTAAATTGGAGTTAATAAATTATTATTAATTATGACTGAAATTATTATTATTATTCTAATAATTGTAAAAAAAAAAAGGAAACAATAATGAATTATTAGTATGTTTAATGACAATATAATAATTAAATAGTATGTTTACAATTGTTACAACTAGTATATATCAATCATTATGTTAATAGTTTTACTTCTGTTATATTTGATTATTATCAGTTCATTGTAATATTAATACATTTCATATTTTTCAAAATAATAATTATTATTGTTATTGTTATTATTAACTTTTTTCTTAAGAGATTATTTTTAATTCAGAATACTATTAATACTAACAATACTATTATCAGTACAATAATTGCTATAATTAAAAATTGTATTGTATATTATTAATAATAGTAATTGCTATTAGTTACTAATTATATTACTAAAAATATAAATAATGAATAGTAATATTAATGAGAATATTAATTCAAAATTGCTGTTATTATTTTTATTAGTAGTAGTAGTAATAGTGTTAATACTGACCCTATTTTTAATATTTTTATTAACTATTATTAGTAGTAGTAGTAGTAATTGGTATTAGTCAACAACTACTGCATATTACAAAAAAAAAAAAAATAACAAGGACATATAGTAGTCATAATAATCATGATGATGAATTTATTATTATTATTATTATTATTGCTATTAATTAACAATCATATTACCCAAAAAACACTAGTTTTAAAAATAATGGTTATATGGACAATAACTACTATTTATAATTCAAAATACAATTAATATTAATATTATCAAAACTGTAATAACATCATTATTATTATTATTATTATTATTATGTATTATTAATAATAGTAATTGCTATTAATTAACAATGATATCAAATAAAAATAATTCTAATTACACGTAAACAATATTAATAACAACAATAATGATGATATTATTTATTATTATTATTTTTAGTGAGCAGAGGTGCAAAGGAGTTACTGTAAAAATGAATGGCTACGTTTTAATTGTTAGTTTTTGTACAACGGTGTTATTATTTATTATCAAGATCTTTTTTATGTACTTATTTGGATTAAATATAAATAATATACAGTTGATTCTGACACTAAAACGTTCTCTATTTTTTGGGTGCACTTTGAAATCGTGTCATCCAGACGTGTAGGAATACTACACGTGTAATACTTCTGGTTCCTATTGCCATATTTAATTTAACACAACAAGCATTGAGAGAGAGGCATACAACACGGTGTAATGTGTGTATGTGTGTGTGTGTGTTCAGTGTTCAGCCGATAAAGGAGTCTAGACTAGTGAGTGTTGTTACCTGACTCTGTCTGCAAGCAATACAATTATTGGAAAAAAAAAACAGGTTGTTTCGAGAGACCATATACTTTATTAGTATTTATGTACTACCCTTAAAATTACTTCATAATTCGTTTTCCAGGACAGTTTGCTCCAGATATGAGTGATTTTTCTCAGAGGGATGAGATTACACAAGGCAGAGAGGGGCATTATGGGACGGTTCAGAGTCAGTTGTTTTGTGTTGATGGAATGTATCTGAACCGATCTGCCAAACCTGCGGTGCAATATCAGAGGAAGGGGATTTCCATATAACCTCTGAGTCTGAGGACAAGTTTATCTGAGGAACACAGGAGCACTCTTCTGCAAATCTGATGCAAATTGAAATGAATTATAATTTGTACTTGTCTTATAAATTTCCCTGGTCTTATTGTGTCATGTTAAGAGTATCATGTGCAAATTCATTATTTATTTGCTATACTCTTTCCTTTCATTTCTGTTCATCCAAAAATACATAAGTATACTAATATTGTCTTAATTCAGTAATGTACTTTACTGTTCAAAAGGTTGAAAATGATTGATAAGAATAATAATTTAAATTGGTATAAATATAATTTAATTATTTCAATAAAAAACAACAAAAAAAATGCAATTATTATTAAACTACTAAGTATATATTTATTGTTATATTAATTGTATTAATATTATTATGTTAGATTGATTTTATATTGATACTATCAATTAATTGTAATATTAGCTAATCAAAATAGTTACATGTATTTGTGTGTATATTCATTATTCTCAGTATTCTCAGTGCTGCTTAATATTTTTGAGGAGATTTTGTGTTTTTCAGACTAAATAGAACAGCGTTTATTTTGAAATAGAAATAGTTTTAACATCATACATGTCTTTACTGTGAAAATGTCTTTAATGCATCCTTGCTCAATAAAAGATAAAAAAACTGACATTGAAATTATGAACGATACTGTATAAGCATATTATACTATTTTATGTTTTATAATTAAATACTAATAATTATATTTATGTATATATATATACATATATATAAATTATATATATATATATTTTATGTTTATTAAATATAAAAAAAGTATTTTATATAAATACCATTTATTTTTATCATTGTTGAACGCTTTATTTCTCTCTTTCCTTTAAATGCTAAAAGATTATCTCCAGACGGAGGTGGTCCCAGAGTTTTTGACTCACGCACGCTGTCAATCATTTCTCTTCTCTGATTCATCAAAAGATGGCAGAACACTCTGCTCTCAGAGCAGTTCAACTGTATCATTCAAACTAGCAAGGCGACAGAAATATACACTTAAAAGTGTAAAGCTTCCTGAAATGTACTGCGGTGATTTCCCACAAAGTTAGGCGAAGTGAAAGAAAGAGAACCGAAAGTGAGCGTCACATGACAGACACTCAATGAATGAACGTCACATGATGAGAGGCGCTTTAACTCACCTATATCTACGCTCTGTATATCAACTTAATCAGTTAATATCAACATTAAGTCATAAATTGCTTGCTTCAGGTATGATCGCTTGAAACACACTAGTTTTATTGTGACGTTAATTCTTTGTGTGGGTTTATTACTGCTACATCTGTCATGTGACTGTTTGTTTTTCCAACAAAAATCTGTGAATTTCCTTCTTCCTTTTTTTCGCCTGTGTGTTTACTCTGCTCGTGATCTGTCATGAAACAAGTTTCTTCTGTCTGCTTCCTCAGGCAGCAGTTTGTCGGCGGCCCGTTGGACATGCACACGGATCTGCTTCCCAGCGACTTTGACTTCCCGAGTCTGAACCTCACTCAAAATGAAGACCTTCCTCTGGTAAGAGCCTGCTGATTGGGATGGGAGCCGATTTTCTGATAAAATGACATTTGTCTGGATTGGATGAAGACTGCGTTTATCATCTCACAGAGGCTTGGTGTTCAAAAGAGCATCAGAGTTGTTTTACTTGTTTTTAAGTCTGTAAATCAGGGCTGTGCGATATGGACCAAAAAAAAAAACCTATCACAATTTTCTTGAACAATATTGCGATTTCGATTTGAATCATGATTTTGACACACGGACATGTTTTACAGTGTGAATCTGAAACATTTATCCAAAGGAAAACAACAGACAAATAATAATCACCTAGTAAAGGTGTAACAAAATGTCTTTATAACAGACCTGACAAAACAGATAAATACTCTGTGTGTGTGTGTGTGTGTATGCGTGTAACAAAATAGCTGCATGGACGCACATCCTGTCAATTTGGGATTTACAACCATATTTTCTTTACTGGTGTGAGTCTCGTTCACACAGCAGCTTTCAGTTGTGTTTAGAATTCTGTCTGTATGAACGTGCAACAGGCGTCAAGCCCGTATTCCTCATATCAAGTAATATCAAAGATGGCGACGTCCACAAACTGAAAGTTTTATCCCTGTTTGACATGACAAGTATCCAAATCTTCATTCACCGACAGCAGCTTTTAAATTTGGGTGGAGAACGGAGCATTTGAATGGCGTTCACACAGCGCCTGTGTTCCGAGGATGCGCTTGTGAGTCCGGAAAATCTCCAGGTGTGAGTTCAGTTACAGAAAGCTGTTGTCACACCCGCAAATAACCCAATTGTGACCTCTTTGTGACGCTGCCTCGGGTGTTGAAATAGGTTTGTTGTGTTACCCTGTTTTGCCTGCAACGACTGACCGAGGTCTTAATTACCTGGCTCTGTGATGCATCAGCTTTCCTGTATCCAAAGTAATCCCACACCACAGATGTTGACTTTTTTGGGGGCACCAAGTCTTCCTGTGCTGAACTCATCATCTCTGTTTCTGCAGCCTGTTTGTCATTAAGCTCAGTCTCGCTGTGTTGTAATTGGTTCAAATCGCATACTGCGGGGGGAAAATGTTCACATTTCGATACGATTTTCGAACAATCGCACAGCCCTAGTGTAAATAACATCGGATTGGAGTAGGAAGAGACCGTTTCAGTGCTAAATGACCTTTTTTGGGTTCTGTGAAGCAGTGTGTGGGTTGTGATCATGGCCTGTTAGTAGAGCTGCTCGATTATGGCGAAGTTTGAAATCATGATTAGTAAGTAAGTGATTGACTCAGATATCATGCGTTTATTGGACTTTAAATAATATACATATTTTAACACTGGGTTTATTTGAACCTAACTTGAATAAATAAAAGTAAAAAATGTGAAGGGGGGGGGATTAAAATGATTAAATATGATCAATAAAAATACTACTAAAACATTTCTAAATGTATATAAAAACAAAAAGACAAAATTAACTAAAATTGTTAAATTCAATTTTATTATTACCCTGAATCATGATTAGTCATTGAATTGGAAATATATATATATATATTTTTTTTTATGTGTGTGTGTGTGTGTGTGTGTATTACTATTGTTACTATTGTTAATGCTTTATTCGGAAAGGCACAAATAACTTGTTTTTTACGAATACTTATTTCAAGTATTTTTCGGCTGAGCGGAAAAAACATTTAACTGCATCACTATTTTTGTTAAACAGAATTTTGTACCTTAACTGAGTTCCGGAGGCATTTTATAACTTTCGGGAAGCGGAGTTTCCACAAAATTCTGCACAATCTGCTTTTTAAGGACTATCGTAGTATGGTGCTACTTTATCAAATCCGTCTCAATCTGCTGCACAACGCAACATACATTCACATCAGTGTTAACTCAGTGGTAGAGTAACACTCTCCGGACACTGCACTTATTCGAAATCACTAAGGTACATTATTCGCTTTAAAGTCTTGCTGATTAAACATTTCATGTGTGTGAAAAAAGAAACTCATTCAAATAAAAACGAGCTGTTATCTTATTTTCTTTTCAATGAAGTTCCTTGTTACATGTTCATTGCTGGATTTATGGGGAAAAAATCAACCAATATTGCATATCCATAATTATTATAATGGATATAATTAAAGAATACTCAAACCATAACGTAAATTAAAAGTGTAATGCCAAAAAAAAAAAAAAAATTACGCCTATTTTGAGTTTTACTCGAATACAAATACAAATACTTTCTCAACAAATACAAATACACATACTGTACAAATACCAGCTGCTTTGCACGACTAATGTGTGTGTGTGTGTGTGTGTATATATATATATATATATATAAAAGGGAGTTTCCTTCAACTTAAAAGAAAATTAATTAAACAAATAAATGTAAAAAAGGGAAGAAAAATTTGTATATAAATAGCAATGCAGTACATATAGTACTTCATATTTAATCAACACAGTCATTATGAAATGATATGCAATATATATATATATATATATATATATATATATAAATATATATATTAAATA
>JAUMHP010000079.1:5880652-5908842 GCA_032361065.1 Enteromius trimaculatus | reverse complement strand
ACCGAGCCGAACTTCGAGCCCTGCCCTCACTAGGGTTCATACCACTAGGGTTCGGGGTTCGCCGTTCTCCCGGGCTCACTCCCCTGACAGCACGCCAAACCAGCTATTCTATTACGAAGAAAGCGTGAACTCTTGAAATGTTTTCAGTTGTTTATGTGGAATATTATTTCCGTGGTACGAGAAACCACACCTGTGAACGACACACCCGTCAACTGAACCTTTGTTCCTGCTCTGATAGTAAAGCATGTGACCTTTCTGTTGACTTGAACTTTTCGTTTCTCTTTTTCCTCTTCAGCTGAATTCTAACAGGTTTCAAGGATTAAACTCGTTAGATGACATCACTGCTATTATTAATACACCACCCATAGGAGGTTATCAGGTATGTTTTTAATTGTGATTGATAATAATAGTAAAAACATTATTGAATGAAATATATATTTTTAGAAAAACCTGTAGTAGTAGTTTTTATTTTTATATTTTTATATAAAAATAAATGATAAAATAATTTAAATATATTTTTATACAAATAGAAAGATTGTTTTGAACACGTACACAAGATTTCAGTGTCTCTTTAAAGTCTTTCTCTTTCTGTTTTTCTTCTCTATGTCAATCATATCACGTGTTTACACAGAGACCCCAAACACAGCCAGAAGAGGAAGAGGAAGTCGAGGTGGAGGAGACAGAAGAGCTGGGTCATGTCGACACCTATGCAGACTACAGGCCCTCTAAATGTGAGCGATGATTTTTGGTATGCGTTTTGTGGCTATTCATGTCCTACAGAAGATTTATGTCCTTTTCGCTTTCTCTTTTGCTATTTTAGCCAAGGTAGGAAAATCCCATCCAGACCGAGTGGTGGAGACGAACACTTTGTCCAGTGTACCTCCTCCAGATATCACCTACACCCTGTCCATCCCAGAGGAGACCATAAAGACCGGCCAGCTCTCTGCCTTGCAGCTGGAGGCCATTATCTACGCCTGCCAGGTATCCTGACCAACTTTGCCTTCCTTCTCAACAACATGCACAACAAAAGAAAATAATTGACTGAACTCTTTCGGAGTGTCCAAAATAGCCTTATACATTTGGAAAGAAAAGAAAAAAAAATACATATATATATATATATATGGAGTTATGTTTTAATATGTTTTATTTATTGTATTATTTATATATTGTATATATATTATTAATATTGACTTGCTTATAACACTCTACAGCAACACGAAGTGATTCTCCAGAACAACCAGCGGGCCGGCTTCCTCATCGGGGATGGAGCCGGAGTGGGCAAAGGCCGCACAGTGGCTGGCATCATCCGTGAAAACTTCTTAAAGGGAAGGAAGAAAGCACTATGGTAAGCGATCTCCAGATCATCAAACCTTACCAAACTCGCACCGTTGACTCCTCATCAAAGACCGACTCTAGATCCGATGCCTCATCCTCCTCATCTCTCCTCCAGGTTCAGCGTCTCCAATGACCTGAAATATGACGCAGAGAGAGATCTCCAAGACATCGGTGCACCCGATATACAAGTGCATGCCTTGAATAAGGTCACTATTACTGTGCGGCTCAATACGGCAGCCCTGTGAACGGAGATCACGTTTCCAGTGATGCACATTCTCACAGACTTTCCCCGTAGCTTTTCTCAAGGCATCTAACTCGAACTGTTTTCCATGCAGATAAAGTACGGAGACACAGCTACCTCAGAAGGGGTCCTGTTTGCGACCTACTCGGCACTAATCGGAGAGAGTCAGGCGGGCGGCCAACTCCGAACGCGCCTGCAGCAGATCTTAGACTGGTGTGAGCCGTGTTTTGATGGAGTCGTATCCTTCTATGTGCATTATATATGTACATATATATATTAGTGGCTATTTACAATTATATTCAGAATTAGAAATCAGAATTACGTTTTTTGGAGGCTATTCACAAAACATTTTAATATATATTTTTTATATTTATTTATTATGTGATTTATTTATTTATTTTATTAATATGTATTGTTTTATTCTGAGGCTATTTACAAATAATTTGTAATTGTTTAGATTTTGCATTTATTTATTTACAGATTTTGTTGGCAGGGATTGATAACTTTGTGTTGCCTTAAACCCCTTGAAAGAAACAAATTTAAAGCAATATTAAAAATTCAGCATTAATAATACATTATATTTATTTATATTTATTAGCTGAGTATGAAGTACAAATCTGGATAAAATATATATACTATACTTTACATAATAATAATTATTATATAATATATGTAATATATTTAAAATATAATTAATATAAAAATATCGTATATTGTTTTCATTTATATTTAATTTTGTTTCCTAATCAGTGTCATGTATAATTCACTTTATTTAATATAATGTTTATTTATTTTTTATGGAATAATGTGTTATTTTGTTTAACACTATTTTTATTTCTCACTTTAAAAATACATTTTGTAAAAAAAACATTTTTTTTCCCTTGAACTTGCAACTTCTGTTTTCTGTTGTTTTTTTATTATTATTTTGTGTTTAGTTTTTTTTTTTACAACCCTCAGCAAAGTATGTGTGTGACACAAGTGTGAAAAGGGAAGTTGGTTTTACCCTTGACCGTAGACATAGATCATATTTGACGAATGCCACAAAGCCAAAAATGCAACATCCACAAAGATGGGCAAAGCCGTGCTGGATCTGCAGAACAAGTTGCCGTTGGCCAGAGTGGTATACGCCAGTGCCACAGGTGCCTCCGAGCCAAAGAACATGATCTACATGAGCCGTCTGGGGATCTGGGGAGAGGGAACGCCGTTCAGGACCTTTGACGACTTCCTCCACACCATTGAGAAGAGGTTTGTAGAGGAGCACGAACTTGTTAGCTGGCGAGTATGAAAACACTCCTTTTTGGATATGTGACCTGAATGTGTTCTTCACTGATAGGGGCGTGGGGGCCATGGAGATTGTCGCCATGGATATGAAGGTCAGTGGGATGTACATCGCACGCCAACTCAGCTTCTCAGGAGTCTCCTTCCGCATCGAAGAGATCAGCCTGGACGATGATTTCAAACTTGTGTACAACAAAGCTGCTAAACTTGTGAGTTATGAGAAGAATCCCAGAAATCCTAGCCTGTCTTCTTGCTTTCATTTTATAGGCATAGTTCACTCAAAAATGAAAATAAGCCCATGATTTACTTTCTATCAAGCCACCCTAGATGTATATGACTTTTTTCTTTCAGAAGAATACAATCAAACTTTTTTTTTTTTTTCTAAAAATGGATGCCTCTTCCAAGCTTTATAATGGCAGTGAATGGGTGCTGAGATTTTGAAGCCCAAAAAAGTGCATACATCCTTCATTAAAAATGCTCCACACAGCTCCAGGGGTTAATAAAGGCCTTCTGAAGTGATTTATTTGTGTATGAGAAAGCTTAAAATGTATCTATTCACTCACTATCTTCCCCTGAAATTATAAAGTTACAGCAGAGGAGTTTTTCAATGAGTAAGGACTGAAGTCTGTTTAGTCTGTTTGCCACACAAAGTGGCTTCAGATAACATTGAGTACAGTGCAATACTAATATTAACCCTTATTACATTCAATCCCCATTCACATTTAGTATATGAAATAGAGTGACCAGGACGTATAGGTTTGGTGACTAAATGATGACCAAATTGTCCTTTTTGGGTGAACTGTCCCTTTAAATAAAGTAAAATCGGTTACTAATACTAGATTGTTACTAGTTAGTGCCTGTTTGTTAATACACTGTGTATCCATCCGGGGACATTATTAGCTAATATTACTGGCTTAAATAATTGTTAAATAATTTAATGATTTAAAAATAATAATTAGTAAAGTTGCACGTGTGTGCAAGAGTAATTTAAAGGCCAAGTACCACCATTGTTGTGTTTTTGGAGATTTTCCCTCTGTGGTATCGAGTATTGTGTACTTGATTTTTGGTATTGTGACATCCCTACTGTGTACGCATATCTGACACCCAAATCTCGTTATCTCGTTTGCAGTGGGCGGAAGCTTTGGCTGAGTTCATGCAGGCCGCTGACGAGCTCTGCATGAGTTCCAGGAAGTCCCTGTGGGGTCAGTTCTGGTCGTCCCACCAGCGTTTTTTTAAATACCTTTGCATCGCCGCCAAGGTTCGCTGCCTGGTGAAACTGGCCAAAAAGGAGCTGGAAGCAGGGAAGGTCAGTCCGAGCAATGACCCTGAACTTTCTCTAACAATTATTTGTGTTGCTTTAGGCATTTTACACAAGTTTTCTTCTTCTCTCTCTCTAGTGTGTCGTGATAGGGCTACAGTCCACAGGTGAGGCTCGAACCAGAGAAGTCCTTGACGAAAATGACGGACACCTGGACAGATTTGTCTCTGCTGCAGAGTAAGTCAATTTTGGGCATCATTGAAACCTTTCTGAAATATAAGGACCCTTTACGACTAGTAGTTGCTCTTGCAGTTTCACAATGATAGTAAGGTTTCTCAATATGTGTTACTGTGGTCATCTCACAGGCCGTGCATCATTCTGAAACCCAGTGGCATCTGATAATAACCACTTCCTAAAGGCATTACACAAAAAACACTTTTTTACACAATTATGTGTTCCTCAGGGGTGTGTTTCAGTCGCTGGTCCTCAAACACTTTCCGTCAGAAAAGCAGAGGAGAGAAAAAGGAGCAGGGAACAAGAGGAAACGTGAGTGTTGGTATCGCTATCCCTACATTGCCGATCTTCATTTTTATCCTGAAGGTTTAATCGATCGTTCTCACGCAGGTAAGCCACGTGGACGGCAGCACAAGCAGCCCCGACACGGCACTGATGTAGGGGGAGTGATCAACATCAGCGATGAGAGCAGCACCGAGTCTGACGTCTTGGATAGCGACTCCAACTCCTCGCCAGACTCCATCCAAGACAACAGCGACGATGTCATCTTCGTTGACCAAACCAGCTACCAGAACGGTACATTGACTGCGTATTTTATAGTGCGACTCATGTACTTTTATAGGGCTGTCAAAACATTTTTCGAATATTCAGCTAAAAGTTAAAATACAAATCCAGTTGACAGCCCCACATCCTGATGATTTTCACTCGCAGCACTTTTGTAGTAAGCAAAAGCATCTGATCTTCGCTTTCATCCTTCCTTAGCGCGGTTAGAGGAGAAGAAACAAGGGCTTCTCAGCAAGATCGCTGAGCTGGGAAAAGAACTACCTCTTAACACACTGGATGAGCTCATCGATAAATTTGGAGGTCCAGAACAAGTATCAGAGGTGAGAGGTGACATGCATATTCCTATACATAGCTACACCTGTGTACCAAGGTTGTGTCCGAGCGCTAAACATTCTTTGTGGCTAGATGACGGGACGTAAAGGCCGAGTGGTGCGTCGACCGGACGGCAGCGTCCGTTACGAATCCCGCGCCGAGCAGAGCCACACTATCGACCAAATCAACATCAAAGAGAAAGATCGCTTCATGAATGGAGAGAAGGTAGTTTTCAGAAAAGGAAATCTCCCAACTGTTCTTTTATGATTCTTTTGGTGCATCCAGTAAAGCTTTCATGTACTCCCTTCAGTTGGTAGCCATTATTTCAGAAGCGGCCAGTTCTGGGATCTCACTGCAGGCTGACAGAAGGGTGAAGAATCAGCGGCGCAGGGTTCACATGACCCTGGAGCTGCCTTGGAGTGCAGACAGGGCCATACAGCAGTTCGGTGAGTGGGCAGCATTACCTCACGTCTACCTATTAAGTTTGAGGCCATGCACTACTTATTTTGTCCACATTAAGTGGGACAGTCTACCAGCTCCAGGCTAGATCACAAGTGGTTAGACTATCAACACTCGAAAACAGCGTCACTAATTCCACCTGCATCACCCAGCCACAACCTCTGTCATCAAAGCTTGCTTCCCATAAAGAGTGTCACTGCACCACAACGACAAGCTGACAACACTTTCTGTTCTTCAGGTCGCACTCATCGCTCCAATCAGGTCACGGCACCAGAGTACATTTTCCTGATCTCAGAACTGGCAGGCGAGCGAAGATTTGCATCCATCGTGGCAAAGAGGCTGGAGAGTCTGGTGAGTCCCTGACACGCTTACTCTTAGCTGGTTTCCGTTCCATAGTGATCTACACCATTCACCACCATTCAAATGTTTGGGACCTGAAGGATTAGTAATGTTTTTTAAAGTTTATGCGATCGAAAATAATTTGATATTGTGAAATATTATTATTGATCATAAAATGTTTCTATTTTTATATAGATGTAATTTATTTCTGTGATGCAAATCTGAATTTTCAGCATCATTAATAATCCAGTCTGTCACATGATCCTTCAGAAATGTATTATCAGTGCTGGAAACTGTTGTGCTGCTTAATATTTTATGGGGAATGTGTGATATTTTTCTCAGGATTCTTTGATGAATAAAAAGTTAAAAAGAACGGCATTTATTTAAAATAAAATAAAAATTCTAATATACACTACCGTTCAAAAGATTGTGGTCAGTACATTTTTATTCTTTTTTTAATAAATGAATACTTTTATTCAGCAAGGATGTGTTAAATTGATAAAAAGAGATGGCCAGTGCTTTATATTAATATTGTTAAAAAGGTATCACAAGTGCCAACAAATATTCGGCAGCACAACTGTTGCTAATATTGATCATTTTAATAATAAATCAGCATATAAGAATGAATTCTGAAAGATCATGTGACATTTCTGACTGGAGTAATGACTGATGAAAATAAATTACATGTTAAAGTATATTATTTTATACGGTAAAGCGTAGTTTTTTCTGTATTTTTATCAAAATAAATGCAGCCTCATAAGCATAAGAAACTCTTTTCAAATGTAGCATGCATACCATATGTGACCCTGGACAACAAAACCAGTCATAAGTGTTAATTTTCAGAAATTGAGATTGATCCAAGATCTGAAAGCTGAATAAATAAGCTTCCCATTGATGTATGATTTGGATGGATATGGCAATATTTGACCGAGATACAGCTATATGAAAATCTGGAATCTGAGGGTAGAGAAAAATCTAAATGCTGAGAAAATCACCTTTAAAGTCGTCCAAATGAAGATCTTAGCAATGCATATTACTAATCAAAATTTTTTGGTTAGAAATTGACTTACCTTCATGGAACATGATCTTTACTTACTATCCTAAGGATTTTTGGCTATTGCTACAAATATACCCCAGCAACTTAAGACTGGTTTTGTGCTCCAGGGTCACAAATATAAGTTCATTTAACCCTGTCCTTTAAAAAAAATCTTTTTTTTTAATCTGACTGCACTATTGTGTTTCACATTGTGAATTCTTAAAAGTACGGGTCATTAATGTGTTGGGGTTCTAGAGAAAATGCAGGCGCTACCACAAAAAAAAACTCCCCTCGCTTCCACTCCGTACTTCTCACATACTTAAAACCTTGTGTTCGGTACACTACTGACATTTCTAACCGACCTGTTTGCTTTTCACAGGGAGCCCTGACTCACGGTGACAGGAGGGCCACAGAGTCTAGAGACCTTAGCAAATACAACTTTGAAAATAAAGTGAGTAACCGATACAGAAAAAACAAAAAACAAACTCCGACAAAATCCAGGACTAACCCGTGGTCTGTTTTGGCTGTTCCTCTTAGTATGGCACCAAAGCTCTAGATAAGGTAACCAAAGCCATCCTTGGTCAGATCGAAAGCAAGGTACAGCCTCCAAAGGGCTATCCTGGTGGTGATGCCATGTTCTTCAAAGGTAAACAAGTTTTGTGCATCACTCTGTTATCATGTGGATCAGACCGAACCATGATCTCACCAATGCCTTGTAATCTTAGACATGAAGCAGGGTATGAGGGACGTAGGCATGCTATGCACTCAGTCCCGCTTGGGCATCAACACTGAAAAAGGTAAGGCATTGCATTTGTTTTGTACATACCTGACACATTTCCTCACATGCTAATTACAAGCGTGCACGTATATCAACACATCACGTGACTCCTCGTTGTTTTAGACTGCAGTATCCCCAAGTTCCTCAACCGGATACTGGGCTTGGAGGTGCACAAACAGAACTCCCTCTTCCAGTACTTCACGGACAATTTCGACTACTTGATCGAAAAGGACAAGAAAGATGGCAAATATGATATGGGAATACTGGGTAAGAAGCACTTCTTCTCTTGGTATGGTACTTTTTAAGTTGGATTGATCTGCTTAGGTGACAACCAAGTATCTGCTTTCTCTCAGATCTGGCACCAGGCAATGATCAGATTTACGAAGAAACACAGGAGAAGTTCCTAACGGCGGGAAATCCTCAGGATGGTCAAGTTATCCTTTACAAGGTCAGTATTTCTGAGGTTCTTACAAGCAATAGCTTCGAAAACATGCCTGTGTGACACACACTACAAAACACGCTAATTATCTCTGAGAGCAACGTTTATTTTGAGAGCTTATGCACTGAGAACTGGTTTAACAGCCGTTATTATAAATGGTTCTTTCCTCTTTGCATACATTTAGTCGTCATGTAGCATTGTGGACATGTCTGACAGACATTATCTCTGTTTGTTTTGTTGAACAGATAAGTGTAGATAGAGGTATGCCATGGTTGGAGGCTCGCCAAAAGGCCCAAACTCTCAGCAACCCGGATGAAGGCTTCTATTTATCACATAAAGTGAGTATATGAGCAAAAACGTCCAAATTTGCATGTAGTTTCCTTTTAGAAACACAGGAAACATGCTTCCTTGGAAGAGCCTTTCTCTTCAGGGGTAAAGGAGAGTTCATGTGCCATTAGAGTTCTTCCGCAGTTGAACATGTTTGTGCCCGTCTCATTTGCAGCTGAGAGGCAACTATCCATGCGTGCTGCTAGCTGTGCAAGGCCAGGAGCACAACATGATCATCTACAAACCAAACATCGGCAAGCAGGCCCAAGCGGAAAGCCTTGAGAATCTCCAACAAAAATACCGCAAGGTGTGTACCTATCAGAGCAAAGGCCGTCTCTGCTGCCATCTAGTGAGCATTGTGGTAAATTTAAGTGACGTTTTCTATCCTTGCTTCAGGTCACTCCGGAGGAGGCACAGGATAGCTGGGAAAACCAGTTCACGTTCTCCTTCAGGAAATGCAGCCATGCTAACTGGTGAGAAATGAGACCTTCCAGCCTTGGTACTACTTGGCCAAACTGAGCCCAGAGGTTGTAACACGTACCCATGTTTCCTGCAGGAACGGGAGGTGCAAAAGGGTAGAGGAGGGTCATGAGTGCTTAATGGGCACTCGATTGCGTCAGTATCACATGTTGTGTGGCGCTCTCCTCCGCGTTTGGAAGCGCGTGTCTGATGTGGTCGCTGACATCACCAGCTCCAGCATTCTCCAGATTGTCCGCCTCAAGACCAAGGACAGCAGCAAACAAGTTGGTGAGTTGACCTGATAACTTGAATGTTCTGATAGTACTGATATCCAAAAGGTAAAAGGTTCAACGGCAACATTGGTTTCTAATAAGAGGAACCCTCTGGGGGAAGCTCCAGGCACCTTTGAAGGTGCCTTGAATGTTCTTTGACACATGCTTTTTTCTCTCCTAGGTATTAAGATCCCAGAGAACTGCGTGTCAAAGGTGCGTCAGGAGTTGGTGAGGATGGATGCAGAGGTGAAGCAGCGGCGTCGAGAGAAGGAGCAGCAAGCTCTGGAGCAGCGGCAGGCCGAGGAGCAGCAGAGGCTGCTGGCACAGCGTCAGCACCAAGAGTTTTTCCCCCCGAATTTGTACACCTCTTTGTCGACTCCCAACCTGGCCGGTTTGCCCACCCAATACATGCCCTTCTCCCCATTCACTGCCATTAAAACCCCTTTGGAAGAAATCCTGGACTTGACGGTTCCCAATGCCTCCCAAGCTGACCTGGGCGTGGACAACCGCTTCAGGCAACCCGACCCTACGGGGGATGAGTTCAGTCTAGAAGAGTTTATCCAAGAGCAGCCACAGCAGGACAACCAGGGTATGCAAGAAACCAGTACAGTTCAGGAGAGTGAACTATTCGACATGTTACAGTCCTTGAACTCATTTATAACACCTTCTATTCAGACTGTGCCTGCCTCTTCCTCCCCAGATGCACCTACAACAGTACCCGTGGTCTTCTTGAACTCTTTCTCTTCTTCGGACCAGCAGATGCTCCCGCTGCCCAACAACCACTGCAGCTCCGAAGCCATCATAAACGCACGAGAGGTGTTGAACAGCATGCTGCAAGGTGGAGCAGAACAACGCCAGTCCGTCATTAAGTACCAACAACCCGAGTGAGACCTCTCCAGCCGGACTCTCCTGTAAACGCGCACACACTCAGGGCTGTAGTATGACCACTGCCGGCGTCCTCGGTTCCAGCATGAGATTCTGCTTCAAAGGACGGGATGAAGTGGGCGTTCGTTTCTTGTCTCTGGAACTTCAGGATAGTCAACATCCCAGTCTTAACATCCTGAATTCCATACACTGGGGCTTCAAAGAGTATTGCTTTACCAAAAAGGGTTCGGTTACCACATCGTAGAGTATATTTTGCTCAAGGTGGAGTGAAAAGACACTTGAGGTACCATTTTGGTTCCTACGTAGAGGAACCCTCTGGGGGAAGCTCCAGGCACCTTTGAAGGTGCCTCGAATGTTCTTTGACATATATTTGAAATGCCTTTCACTACAGAAAGGAACTGGCTGTAACTTTACTGACTCTTTCCATTCGAAAGGGTGCCTAGAGGTTCTCCAAAAACGTTCTACCAATGTGCCGACCAAAAGGAACCCCAAATGGTACCTCAAGTATCTTTTTTCCTGTAGTATCATTTTTGGTGGCCACAGATTCCACGTTGGACCTAGCTGAAGTCGTACAAGCCTCACATATGCGAGACGTACTGCATCGAACAATCATCAGCTTTACATTTCCGCGACGAGCTTCTGTTAAGACACAACACTTTTCCCGAGGAGCAAGAAAACAGGCTACTGTCGAAATGTGCCTTCGGAACACACAGTGGAATGTAGACGTAAAACACATACTCCTGTACCGTTTACGTGCAGATGTTTGTAACCTATTTATTGCCTTTATTTATCAGGCCTTGAAACAGTGTGCTAGTAGGAGAGCTTAACTACCTACAAATGACTTACCCGTGCAGCTGTCTCTCTGTTGTTCTAAAATAGAACAGTCTGTCCTGCTGTCCTCCGTCTCGAAAAACATAACAAGACAGAACGGTAGCTGATTTATCGATCCCTTCCATCGCACTTCGTCCCTTCAGTAGTACAATATTTTCATTGCAACCTGGCAACTAAAAAATCCAGCGTGGATAAAACAAAAAAGATCGGATTTGTTTGATGCGATGTGAAATGCATCCCTGGTACAGTCTAGTTGAGTTATTTAACAGATGTTTAGAATGTGTTTAACAATTACTTGATTGTTCTTATTTAATTTTAAAGGGACATGTTTTTTTATTTTTTTTAATTATTTTGTATGTTTTGTTTGGTCGATGCTATGATATTTGTAGTGCAGACAGCAAACAAAGCAACAAACATCGCTCTGCTGCACTGGGTGGTTGAATATTTCGTTTCATATTTTCTTTATGCAATTGATACATTTTCACAGCAATAGATATTAATATTGAACTGAAACCCAAATATCCACTTGGCTCAAACAGTTCATGGTGTTAAAACCACTCCCTATCTCAGGATGAAATTTATGTCCGATTAGTTAAAGTTGTTTTTATTTAAATCAGATAAAATGTATCCAATAGTTTAATGTCTGCCTAAATATTAAAGTTTGTCTTGTGTGTAAAATCCTGTCGATGACACATATGAAATATTATTTATTTAGCCATTATTGCATATTCGCTGCACAGTTTTATTTTATTCTTTTCATTAAGGGAAATTTGTTTCAGCCACATTTGCACTTGAAAAATTTTACGTGAAATGTTACATTGTTCCATATTAGTTTAGTGCTTCACATCCAGTGTAACCATTTAGTTTTCTCAGTGCCTCCCCAAAAAGATCAAAAGACATTTAATTTTCTGTTATGCGTTCTAACGAAGCGTCTTGTACAACGAAAGCACTATACGAAGAGGCCATGAAACTAGGACGAAGTCAAATGAACCGGTTTCTAAATGCGTTTGACTTGCTCTGTGTATGATTTGCACTAAAATGGCATAAATGAGTTTCTGTCTGGTTTCTGATCCATGTTCGTTTCATGGGAATGTTCAATACTGTAAACATCTCGATTCATCGGCTTCGCTTTTATATCAATATGGCATTTACGTAATTTATTGCTATGAAAAAAAACATGCTACTGACTATATGTATCTTGATACTTTTTATCCCTATTCTTTTGTCATTTTCTATAGGCCTATTTATAATTTAGATCCAATTGTATATATTGTAAAAAAACAAAAAACAAAAAACAAATTGTGCCTTTCGACTGTTTCTTAAAGAAATTGTTTTCTACTTGTATCGAAAGAATAGAGCATATTACAAACTTTGTTGTTAACAAAGCAAAAAAAATAAAATGTTCAGATTACAGTTTGTTGTGCGATTATTTGTGGTGGATTTCTGTTGCATTGTTATATGTTGCAAATACAAACAATACCTAAATTATTTATTGGGGGAAATTATTGATAATCATGATGATTTGTCTCTATAAATATGTTAATATGTTGGTTTGTGCGTTGAACCGGTTAGTGGCTTTGTATGTTTGAATATAAATTTACTTGAATATACAAATTTTAGAAGACATCTGAGGTTTACTAAGGCCCCCTAGTGGTCACCTCTGGTTAACAACTATAGATCTTAAAATGTATTCAAATAATACTATATAATCACAATATCATAGTTTTGGTACCAATGTCAAGAAACATGATAACACCATAACCTTTGCCATAACTAAAAATACTATTTTGATTACGCTTGACACCATGGATCACTAAGTTAAGTTTACTCATACCTGTTAAACCTGCAAATGCAGTGGCACAACAAAACATTGGTAGCCTGAAATTATATTATATTAATATTCTTTATATTATTTTAAAGTATCTTTAATTTTGGTGTAATTTAATCATGTGTAGTCGGGGGACAGGCAACTAGCATCAGGGTTGCCAGATTTACACAACAAACCCCGCCTAATTGCTATTCAAACATTGTCCAGTCCATGGTTTGTTTGTTTTGTGTAGTGGTCCCCTGTAAATTTCCCATTACTGGCGCTTGGTGTCACGTTGTTTGTTTCGCTTCAGCGTGAAAAACAACCCGTGGGGAAACCCTTGACTTGGCAACACTGTTCACGCGTAGGGAAAATTAATAAATAGTGAAAAACGTATTTTAGCATATATCTAAAAGTATTTTTAGACAAAATAACAAAGTTGGAAAAATCTAAAAACTTTTTATAGCACAGCAGATATTACTATAAACACTATTTAAACATCAAACTATGTTGTCTTATTTTAACACAAAGACTGTACTCAAATGTAGCCTATTTTATACATTCCACAGTTCATTGGTGGGACATAATGGAAAATATGATCAAAAAGCTGCTGTGTTTGGTATAGAAACTAGCTTCGTGACGAAACTGCCCAACCCACCTGTATTAAACTCCTCCCCCTGCTCACAGGTACACTATCAGGTGCCGTACAGATAGATGCTGGGAAATATAACGAAACCTTACTAGAAAACTGCAGGTGCCAGGCCCTGTAAGGCCTCCAGTGCGGAATTATCTGTGAGTTTTAGTGTTAGTTTTTAAAGCGGACACATAATAAGGTGAGTCGAGTCTTTTCTGCTCTGCTTTGTTGTGTTTATCGATGGTCTTGGCCTGAGTCATGATTCACTTTCGGCTGAAATGTAAGCTGTTCGACTGGAAATTACGTCGAAATAGTAAATCATTGGTGATATTATGTAAACACAACCTACTTCGTGTGGTCTCTTAATTTAACTTACCGCTCGTAGTTTAGATCATATTAGTTAGTTTTTACATTATAGGTTTATGTGTTGCCAGATTGTTCAGCGCAAAAAGACACTGTTGCTAAACGTTTCCTCAATTTTGCTCTAACAGTCTTTTCAATTATATTTTTTTATATCAAAGTATAAAGAAATAATGTTGATGGACTTCAATATCATTCATAAGAGAAAAACTGTACGTTTTTTAAGTAAACATACGTCGCGGCACTTTTTGACAACTAAATGAATGAATTTATCTATTACGTTATGAGAACCGTTTAAACTAAAACTGTATTTTAACTAATAACATAAAATCCTAAACTTAACCAGTTCACAAATCCTGTCTGAACGAGTCGTATGAAATGAATCATTTTACTCAATAGTGATTCTTGAGTGAAATGAACCGAGCAGAGAAGCAGCAGCTGTTTGTAAGACTTTTCTTGGTGGTTTTCTGATTACTAATGAACCTATAACCAGAGTGAACCATGACTAATAAGTCGACAAGTAAGTTTATCGGCAATAATGTTTAGCGCGTTCGCGTGAGGAGGTGCTTGAATCGGTTCCTTGAAGTTCTGTTCGAAAGAACCGATTCGCAGAGATGAAACGATGCTTGGAACAGTGCTGCAGTAAACTCGGCCTAATCTGGCTCTACTGGTTCTGCCGCTCATTTGAGTCAATACGTGCTTTGTAGTTTCACTGTGGTTTCGAGAAACGGCTTACCCATATATCCACATTTCTCTTCAGTGATGCTATTCACGCTGAGCCAAAGATACACTAGCTTTGAACAACGTGTTTTAAGAGTTCTTACACTCTGGAAATGAGGTGTGTTGATGTCTTAAGGTTTCGACCAGCCTGTCCTACTAACAAATTGGCAACACATAAGTTATCTGAATGTTCAATATATTAAACGTTTTAAAAATTGTCTTGGATATGCTTTCCGTAGAGGGAGCATGAAGTTACTTATGGTATTGCAAAGTTATTAAAGACCTATTACTAAGGCCTACCCAAAGTTCTGGGAATGTTCCCTGTTGGCAGGGTGTGTAGAAACATCTCATATGTTCTTAGTTTCCTAATGTTTTCTGCTGTTATGCAGAACAACAATTATAAATAGCTGTGAAGAACTGGGCTGGACCACCAGAAACCTATGGCCTCTTATGAAAGTGTTTCCAGATACTGTTTGAGGGGGAACACCTTAAAACGACAACATCTGACATTAGTACATTACTCCTACATTTCCTGTCAAGACTTTTGGCCTGAGGGCGTGAAATGATTCCAGTAAGATGACCACACTTTTTTTTTGGAAAAAGTGTGCTTAGATTTGGACGCTTCCTAAATTTATTTATGTATAAAAGCGCTCTCCATCCAGTGGGAAATCCAGCTGTGTTCCATTGGTAGTTAACATTGTTCCTGTTGCTAAGGTGTTCTGAGTGGTTGTTTTTTGTGTGTTTGATAGATATAGCTGGCTTAAAGAGATAATTCACCTTAAAAATTAGAATTCTGTCATCGTTTACTCACCCTCATGTCCTGTATGGTGACAGTTGTAAGCATTATTGGTAATAACCTCCATTCACTGGAGAGAGAAAAACACTTGGACATTTCTCAAAATATCTTTTTATAGTTGCACAGACAAAAAGTGGTGAAGGACCAATTACATGGCTCAATGCTCATTTTTTGTCTGAAATAACTTATTCTGAAAACTTATTATCCCATCCATGGTGTACATTACTATAATTTATAATACATTGTAAAATGGTAAACAATGTAAACATTACTTTTTTTTTTTTTTTTTTTTTTATGATTTTTGTATGGAATACAAATTTGACATTTTTGCAAAAGTAAAAAATTAAAAAAAAATATATATATATATATATATGTATATATGTATATATGTATATTTTTTCCCCCTTCAAAATAAAAAATATATCGTACAAAATCATTATTTATTTATTTATTATTATTATTATTATTATTATTATTATTATATGTAAAAATAAATAAAAATAATTATATATTATTTATTTATTTATTTATTTTATATATTTATATATATAATAAATAATAATTTTGTACGCTTGTGTGTTTTCACGGTTTGTGGAAAATATGTTTTTTTATTTTTTGAAAATAACAATAGGGTTTAGTAAACTATAAAAAAAAAAAAAATTAATGCAAATACTACCTTTCAGAATTTTTCTTTTTTATTGTGGATAGTGTTATTGTTGTTAATTATTATTTTATTTATATATATGTGTGAGTGTAAGTGTAATTTATTTGAGGTTTTTGCTGTTTGAAATAAATCTGACATAATATAAACTAATAATATAATGACTATTTATAATAAAATAAACAAAAATACTTTCAAATTGGACATTTTGCTTCAGCAACTTACTGAAATAAAATTGCATTAAAGTTATATAGAACTAGTCAAAAAGTATGACACAAGCACATAACCAAGTTACTAAAGCTAAAACCAAAAGCTGGAAATATAAAATAAAACCATGATCGTAAAAATGCTGTGACGTTATATAAATTATACACTTCTACAAAACGTGTCTGACACACATAGTAAGGGTTAATCTTCGTGTTCTGCTTCCTCAAGCCCAATATATGCAGAAACATTCACTAGGCCAGTGTGCAGATTAAACATTAACAGACCGGGGTAATGATTATCAGCAAAACCTCCTGGGCTACCTTTAGAAACTCCACAGAGGAAAAGCTGCTGTAGTATTGTCTTAGTCCCAAAATGTTTGTGGTTTTCAATGCCTGGATTATAAAACCTTAAGTAAACCATTCTATCCATCACTAGTCTTCATACGGTGACGTTGTCCCACCTAGAGATCCCAGTTCTTGCTTAATTCCTCAAGGGACAGTAAATATCAACAGGCACCAAAGGATTTATTGAACAAGTGGGTGGAGCGTTGTTTGGGCTCAGGTGGGGTTTGTTTTTGTCCTCGTTAACCATGTGTGTTCACATTTCCTGTGGACTACAGGAAGTGAACTGCTTGTCAGGGTGCATTACCAAAAATGTTGCTGTACTGATTTCAGTTACCCTGCTTTTTTTTTTAAGGTAGACAAGCTTGTTTAGTTCTGGAAATGGAAGTGAGATTTAAAAGGACGGTAAGTACTAGTTGTTTATGCTAGTAGTCAAATGTGTCCTAAGTTTACTAAACAGCGGGATGTGTCACCTGAGCCGTGTAATGACAGCTTTGCACAGAGGGGACTGTAAATACTGTCTTGCATCTGTTGTACTTGTTACTTTTGTTACTTTTATAGGGTTACGGATAGGGTTAATTATGTACAGATTGTGCATGATAAATTGGCTAATAGTGCACTTATTTGTAATACACTAATATACAGAAGTCATGTGCTTTACTCATGGGCAAGGATGGGGTTTTAGTCATTTTCAAGATGCTTGCGCACTTATTTTTTACTGCACGTTGTACAATTTGATTTACTGTACGCTATCATGTGACTTAGCAATGACGTTTAAAGGGACTGCTCACCCAAAACTGATCATTTATTCACCCTCGTATTTTTTCCGTAAATCAGAAAAGGAGATATTTTGAGGAATCTCCTGGCTGCTCTTTTCAATATAATGAAAGTGAATATGGGCCGGTTAATCTCTAAAATGACAAAAACTCTTAGTTAAAGTCTGTATGATTCGAGGATCGAGCTGGTAAGGTTTTTGCCTGCTCACGTGAATGAATGGAGCCTGGTGACTCATTAGCTTTGTGTCTGTAAGGCTTTGTGCAGTGATGTGTTTCATGTTGTCATAAACTACAGCACAGTGAGACGCGGTGGTGTGTCAGAACAGGTGTAGGAACACCGGACTGTTAAGAGTCTAACACATTTCATGAAGGGAGTTTCCTAGAAAAGAGTGCTTCTGATATTTGCATCCCTGCTCTCCTCACTGTGAGCCACTTCCTTTATGACTAGTGTTGCTGTCATAAACAGCAGTCGTTTCATAGTCATTTCATATCATATCAGAAATCTACGCAAAGTAATGTTTCCTGTGAAATCATACTTTTAGATTAGCCTATATTATTTTAAATATAGTTTATATATATACAGCTTTGTTCAAAAGTTTGTGCACCCCTTGAAGAATGTATAGAGGTTATGTTAAATGCATGTTTGTTTGTTTTGTTTTTTTATTTAGTATGGTCCTGAGTCAGATATTTTACACAAAAGATGTTTACATATAGACAAGAAAAAAGCACAAATTATTAAAGTAACCCCCCTCAAAGGTTTGGGAACCCTTGGTTCTTAATACTGTGTGTGGTTACCTGGATGATCTACGATCATCGTTTTTTTTTGTTGTTGTTGTTTGTTTTTGTTTTTTTGTGACGGTTGATCATGAGTCCCGTGTTTATTTTAAACCGTTAAACTGAGCGCTGTTCTTCAGACAAATCCTCCAGGTCCTGCAGATTCTTCAGTTTTCCAGCATCTTTTGCATATTTGAACCCTTTCCAGCAGTGACTGTAGGGTTTTGTGATCCATTTTTTCTCACTGAGGACAGTTTAGGTACTCAAACACAACTATTAAAAAAGGTTCAAGCATTCACACATGCTCCAGAAGGAAACAAGACGCATTAAGAGCCAGGGGGTGAAAACTTTTGAACAGGATGAATATGTTCAAAGTTTTCTTTTTCTTTTTTTCATATAGTACTGCCTTTTGGAAGCAACAGATACTTGCATGTTTCTGGAAGACAAATTAAGTACAATTTACCTTGATCTTCAAATGTAAAAAGTTTTCTACCCCTGGCTCTTAATCCATTTTCACAGATTCTGCAAGGCGTGCCCAAACTTTTGCATAAAAATTGTATATGTGTGTGTCTATGTATGTGTGTGTGTGTGTGTGTTTGGGTTGTCTATGTTTTTGAAAGAAGCTCACAAAGGCTACATTTATTGGATCAAACTTACAGTAAAAGCAGTAACATTGTGAAATATGATTATGTTTGAAAACAACTGATCTCTGTGATGTGAATACATTTAGAAATTCAACTTATTCCTGTGATAACAAAGCTAAATTTTAGCTGTATATGACTTTCTTCTTTCAGATGAAAACAGTAACAGTAATATGTGAAAAAATGTTCTGACTCTTCCAAGCTTTATAATGGTCGTGAATGGTTTGGTGAAGTTTTAAATATGAATATCTTGCCATGTGGAGCGCTTTTTATGACAGATCGATGCACTTTTTCAGAATTCAAAATCTCAACACCCATTCACTTTCATTATAAAGCTTGAAAGAGTCATACCATTTTTAATATAATTCCAGTTGTATTTATATAATACACTAAGTTCATGAATTTATATGAGATTTCCTTTTTTTTTTTTTTTTTTTTTTTTTTTTTTTAGGAGACACTCCTAGATTTTTGTAGAAATAAGTGAGTGGTGTTTGTAGATACGTTCGCTTTGCTATGGTTGATCAGCTTTGTGAACAGAGACTCTCTGACCTTTGCCTGCCAACAGCGGCCAATAAAAACATGGGAAGCATTCCAGGAATTCTCTATAGTCCAATAGAAATCACTCTCAAAGTATGTCACAGCGATTGCAGGTCTTTGTTTAAGGACACGTAAAACAACCAAATGTTACGTATTATTAAAATTCAGCAGCTTTCAGATAGCATTCATTATCCATTATTTACAAGAAACTTAACTTGTGTCATCCACACTGAACATGAACATTAGTGAAGGGTATGGTACTGATAATGGCTTTACCACTCACAACAGACTAGTTAGTGTTAGTAATATGTAGTAATAACTAATATCATGTTTTGGCGAGTTTCCAGTGGTCGCCAAATGGCATGCCAGGGATTTTAGCTGTTGTATTTTCAGACTGTGTCTGTTGGTTTGGTGAGCCATTGGTGAGGCAGTGTCAGGTATCGCTGATGTCACGCTCTAGCTCCGCCCCCTTGTACCTGTATGGCAGGAATTCAGCAGGTGGGAGCTTGCTCAGCTAGAGCCATTCCTTCTCATGCTCGGCCGAGCTGACAAACAACAGCCGAGAGCTGGACCTTCAGAAAGAAGTGGGGCCCTCAAAAACTGCTGCTCTTCGGCCGAACAGATCTTTGTTTGGTAGCTTTAGTAAACAATGTCTGTTTGTTTGTTGTTCGCTTGGAGTCGCAGGTTTGTAATGTAGCCGTTTCTTTCTCGTTTCAGAAAGCAGACATGGAGGAGATGACGATATGGGAGCAGCACACGGTCACGTTATCGAAAGTAAGTCGGGAATTGAGGGTTTAATTCACTTTAGCCACACCTTTATCGAGCTCTGCACAGGTGTGTCTGGGAACGTGACACCAGGGGTAGAGTTTCCCTAACAATTGAAAGTCGAGACGGAAAAGTTTAGCGAGCGATTGCGAGACCAAGATTGTCATAAGAGTTGCTTCCACCTGTCACTGGGACACACCCGAAATTTTGGAATGTCAAGTTTGGGGTCATGTGGTGCATTTCAGTATTGAAAGAAGTGGCTTTCATTCAGTTGTTGTTGTTTTTTTTTCTTTTTTTTCTTTTTTTTTATTCTTTTTTTTTTATCACTCTCTTGCCTTTTTAAATTACTTTATTCATCCATTTGTTTTCTTTCCCCTTTCTTTTGTTTATTTCTTCTTTCATAATTTTTGTTTGTTTTATCTTACACTTGTTTGTTTTTTCTTTTATCTTCATTGTTTTTTGTTTGTTAAATCTTGTTTTATTTCATTTAGTTTCTTTCTGTTCTGTTTTTGTTTTTCTTTAATTTATTTGATCTTTTTTTCTTATTTTCTTTCTTTCTTTTGTAATCATTCAGTTTCTTTGCTTCTCTCATTCTTCGATTTTTTTTTTTTATTTTTTTATTTTTTTTTTATTTATTTTTTTTAGCTCATTTATCTTTTTGTTAGATTTTTTATCTTTCATGCATTCTTTTGGGTTTTTTTTTTCTTATTTTTCTGTTTTTTTTTTCCTTTATTTTTTTTCTTTCTTTCATTTATTAGATTTCTTTCTTTTGTTCATTTGATTCTGTTTTTTGATTCTCTCATTCTTTTTTTTAGTTCTTTAATTTTTTTCTTTGATATATTTGATTTCTTTTGTCATATTCTGCTTATTTGCTTCTCTTATTCTTTCTTTTTTTGTTCTTCTTCAACTTCTTATTTTCTTTCATTCTTTTTAGCTTGTTCTGTCAATCCTTTTTGTTTGTTTGGTCGTTCATTATTTTGTTTATTCCCTCGTTCACAGGATTCCAAGGTGGGCTTTGGTTTTGCGGTCTCGGGTGGGCTTGACAAGCCAGTAAATGGGGACACAGCGGTGGTGGTCTCTGACGTTCTTCCCAGCGGCCCTGCCATCGGTCGTCTTCAGTGAGTACACGTCTTCCTCCCACACATCCTGCCTAATCCTGTCCAACCTGTCATGTTTGTGTACAGGACGGAAAAACCAACTCAAACATATTTGGCAGATTATTTTTGTGATAGAGACTCACATGATTTATTGCCCACAGGACACGGGATCAGATAGTTATGGTGAATGGCGTTTCGATGGAAAACGTCACTTCGCTTTACACCATTCAAAATCTGAGGAGGTGCGGAAAAACTGCAAACATTGTAAGTGAAAGCATTTCCAGAAGTGAATGAATGAAATTATGAATATCTCAGTAAAACCTACCTAAAGTAAACACGGATATAAATTAAAAAAAGCTAAGTTGTTCATTTCTTTTGTAGACTGTGAAGAGGCCACGTACCATTCAGATCCCTGCGAGCAACAGACCTACTCGTTCTGCCTCACAATCAAACATACTAGACGATGATATGCCACAGAAGAGGAGCAACACTGACACCAACCGTAACCGTCGAGCTCGAAGCGCGACGCCTGACCGCAATGGTCACGACCTTCCCATCATGTCTGGCTTCAAGAGACTTCCCAATCAGGACGTGCAAAACAAGCCCATCAGAACAACCCTAATCAAGAAAAAACCCACAGACGGTCAGCATCCCGACAGCTTTGCATTGCGTGATTATTAGTGCAAACACTGTAAAGAACAAGTTCAGTGAAAGTTACGGCAGCTGTGGTTGTTGGAATTCGACTGTAAAAAATACAGTAACAACATTTTAGGATTTACCATTTTAACTTACATTTACAGATAAATACCGTAATTTAACTGAAATAATGGTAACATACCAACCTATTAAAGTACTGATACCACCAAATGCAGGTGGTGCTAAAAAAGTCACATGATGAACAACCAAAGCCCATCACAAGCGGATTTTAAATAATAACATATATATAGAAGGTGCTCTAAACACCATCACACCCTGTAAATTTTACAGGAATTTACTGTACCATTAACCATTTAACAGGTTTTTACCGTAGCATTTTAACAGTTTTTTACTGTTTAAATCCCGGCCATTTTCTTACAGTGAAGATTTTAACTTGTTTCTCTCTGTAGAGTACGGCATGAAGTTGGGGAGCCAGATTTTCATCAAACACATGACTCCCACCGGTCTGGCAGCCAAAGAGGGCAGCCTTCAAGAAGGAGACCTTGTTTTAAAGGTGAAGAACTTGTTCTTTAGAAATCATTAGAAATTTCTAGAAATCCAATGCATGTGGATGTTGCTTAACCCTTTTGAACTTTCTGGTTTAGATTAACGGCATGACGACAGAAAATCTGTCCTTGCTGGAGACCAAGCACCTGGTGGAGAAATCTAGAGGTAAATTGACCATGCTGGTGTTGAGGGATGACCGAAAGTTCCTAGTCAGCATTCCTGAAGTGGAGGACAGTCCTCAAAACAGTGCCGACGAGAGGCGGCAAGACAGCAGCTCTGAGTTGGAGGGTGAGCGGAAATGTTTTTACAGCACACAGCCGATCTGTGCCATGCTGAGCTGACGTATTTTTGTAATCCAACCCAACTGGCATCACCCTGGTTCCCTCAATAGGATTCTTTTCCAAAACTGAAGAGTAGATCCTGTTGCAAAATACAAAGAGATCCACATCCAGGCACTATAGAAAGCAAAGTATAAACCCTTTATGCTTGGACAGAAACATTTTGTTCCCTCTCTGGAGAACCCATAGGTTTGCTATTTTTCAATTGGCTTTTGAATTGTTGCAGAAAATAAGCTCTTTGACCTACAAAAGTAAAAATAAAATTACAAAAAAAAAAAAAATTACATGGTCACATGACTTTGTCACATTATCTATCTTATCTTTTGACCAAAAAAAAAACATTTTGAGTAGATAGGTTTACCTGTTTGCCATTGAATTCAGAATATCAGATGCCAGAATTGCTACAAAATGTCCATGCTTTGGCCTACAATAATACATCATCCCTGCAGCACTAATAAAGTGGGTTTAAATATTAACTTTTACGTTCTTGTCTGAAGAAATCTCAGACCTGGATTCTGACCTGCCCGCAACCCGAACATCCCGTCCAAGAGACCGTCGTTCTCGCAGGTGAACATCTCAACTTTGACTTGGTCTCTTTCAGTCAAACGATCTTTGCACTAACAGAGCTCGTAAATCTGCAGAAACCGTGCCAATCCCGCGTCAAAACCACGAGAGTCGCCTCCTTTGCGCTCTACACTCACAAGACCACCCGCTCAATCAGTGCCTCCTCGCAGAGGTGAGTCTTGGTACCAAAAGTCATTGCAACTTGTTTATTAAACACGCTACCATTTCATTCAGTAGGACAATCACGGATTATCATGACCAAAAAGCTGTGACCTTGATGCTTTATCCATTGGTGTATATGTAAGTGGCTGAACGATGCTTTGGCTCTTGTGCAGTTCCCTCAGAGTCTGAATCGGACCGCAGCAACTCACCCCCAGCATCAAGACACGGCACTCTTGATAACCGATACAAGTAAATATGGCTTTGTGTGAATTTATCGGCCCCATACGCATATACACAATTAAGAAACTGGACCAATTAATGCCTTATAATTGATTAATTTATGTTTTCTTCTGTATGGGACTGTTTGTTTTTCCTTTGTAGTTTTTTGTTGTTGTTGTTTTTTAGTGTTAATATCCATTTTATTTTTCTGTTGGGATGCTTGTTTTGATGCATGGCTCACACGTTTGTTTGTTTTGTCTGTTTGTCAGGGTTCTCTCCGGGGTCTCTGCGTTGCCAAATCCTCGAGCCTCCCCCGTCACCCAGAACTGGAACCCCTCCACTTCCTCTCTGCCTCGCAGAGGTCTGCCTCAAAAAGCGCTCAAAAGACACACCACCCCTGATTTTCCCATATAACCCAACTCTGCAATTAACGACTAATGATTCAGTTAATGATATGCACAAAATTGATCAATGATATAGTCTTAATGACCATTTGTTTTGTGTGACCAGCCATTTCCGAGTCAGATTCAGACCGAAGCACCTCTCCTCCCCCAAGACGTGAGAGTCCCAAACCTGAAAACCACTCCAGATACAAGTATGAGTCCACAACATGAGCACCCAGTCCAAATGAGATCTTAAGCACGTTGTCAGTATTGAGAAGTCACTGTATTTTCTAAAACACTAGTCTATCTCCAGTATGATTGGACACAGAGAAACCTGTTCTCCAACCTTTAAACAATTATCAGAACGGATGATGTTCATCAAGTTGCGTTTAGTGCAGCAATGTCCAATCCTGCTTCTGGAGGGCCAACATCTTGCAGACTTTAGCTCCAAACACTTGCTCTAGTGAGTCTGAAGACCTCGTTTAGGTGTTTTTAATTAGGACTAGAGCTAAACAAGTGGTTTTCCTGGGTTGAAGCAACCCCAATAACATGATATTTAGCCACTGGAATGCAAATTTTAGCAAAGGATGTCCATCTAAAACATGTATTTTACCTCCCAGAGTGCAATTTTTATCAAGGAACCGCGACGACATGCTAGTCTTGGGCTAGTGAAATGTCTCTAGCTGAAAATTGAGCATTTAATGTTATTATTATTTAGCATGAACTGTTTTCCTATTTGATACTGTAAAGTGCGTTGACACAATCTGTAGTGTTAAAGGCGCTATATAAATAAAGGTGACTTGACTAGCTTTAAGGAGCATTTGAGCTAAACTCTGCAGATAGTGGCTCTTCAGTAACAGTAACATATATGCATGTGACACTTTGTTAGTTCACAAGATTGTAATGATATCTCTTTTCCCAGGGTGCTTCCTGATCTTCCTCCCCCGGGGATGAAGTCTTCTTCTATTAACGTGTCTCAGGATTTCCCTCGCCGCATGGCGTCTCCTTACAGACCTCCACCCAGAGGTGATTTTTTTTTTACCCCATAACACCCCATTTAATTTTAATTGCGCACCAAACAGGTTCACAAGCATGTCTTTTCCATTACAGCTGCGTCAGAGTCTGAATCGGACGATAGTACCGGACCTCAGCGCAACCAGGAGTTGCGCAATAGATACAGGTACACATGAGGGAGGCCTCGCACCGGGCTCTTTCAGTAGAGCCGAGCATCACTGCACATGATGAGAAAACAGTTTGGTTTTGTTTTTTTTTGTTTTTTTGTTGCATAATGTTGTTTGTATACACACCTGTAATGTTGTTTCATTGTGATATCTGGAAATGTGATATGTGTGATCTTTTAAAATAAAAGACACCCAAACAACCTGAGTTTTCTCTTGCAGTATGTTGATTTTATATCACTGAAAAACATAGATGCCTCATATAATATGTAGATCGTCTTCTACAAACAAGTATACAGCCACATTATCTAAATAACACCATAAACAACACATATTTTTTAATATTCTGTACATTCAGGGGTGCAATAAGTATCATAGATATTAATCTAATTAGCTTAATTTAGTGTTTTTTGCTTGTCCTTATGAATCATTGATTTTTGGGACTTAAATTTGACGATATAATCACTTATGGATATTGATAGCCCATCCCAATCAATGAGAGAGAGAGACCCCCAGAAACCCTGAGGGGAATGTCTCCCTCTGTTCCTGACCATCAATGATTTTAAGTTAGTTCCCACTCTCTTTATGGACGAGCATAATTAAGCCTCCCCCACCCCCAAATCCTTGTGATCTCACTCACCCTCCCATCTGCCCTCTTTCTCTTGCAGGGCAACACCGGAGGTCATGTCAGTCCCTGTAATGGAACCCCCAAAATGGGCGAAACCCTCAACGCCTGTACAGAGAGGTACGAGCCAATCATAAACTGAATAGTCCAGGTTAAATACGGATTAAAATGAGGCTTTTTAAATGTTTCTTTCAAACCAAAATGCTCATGTGCAAATAAAAAATTATATAGAATACGTAAGAAATTATGTGTGCATTATTTTCCAAATATTAAAGTGTAAATTCTTAGTATTCACACACATTTTAGCCACATTATTTTTCCACAATATGCATATATATATATATATATATATAAAATGCTGAGCGTATGAAAATTGTCATTGCCAATTGTTATTGTTCGCATCTCAATTTTACATATGAAAAATGTTTTTAAATGTTGATGTGTAAATATTAAATGTAAATTTTAAATATTTAAAAATATTTTTTTAATTATTGTATTGTAAATTATTAATATTTTCTGAATATTACTGTGTAAATTCTGTAAGTTTAACATTAATATGTATTCGATACATTTCCAAGATTTTATCGATTGCATTTAATAAATGCATACTTAAACATCTTCAAATGATTTTTTTTTTTTTTGTTACTCAACCTTAAGTATGGAAAACTTAATATAAATGCATATATACTGAAATATGTGCGAAATATTAAATATTCACATGTAAAATTATTATTTTAATAAATCCTATTTAAGTAAATTTTCTAATTGTTCATATACATATCACTTCAATATCTGCACATTAATAAAAAAATAATATCAGTACATGTATATAAATGGTAAGTTTAGATGACTTGAAAATCATTTTTTTTTTTTTTTATTGTTCCTCAATCTCAAGCATGATAAATATCTTTTTAATAAGAATCTCTAAATTTGTGTAAATATTCACTTGGAAATTACTGTAACCTTTCATATCCATTATATTTATATACACAATATTAATCACATTTTTGTTATCATATTAAATATGTCGTTAGCTATTTATTTGAGTTTTTAATAGTTCTATTTGCATTTTAAATTATCTTCAAATTTTATCAGCTCCCTCAGAATCTGAATCCGATGCAAGTTACCACTCTCCTCCGAGAACACAGTCTCCAGTCAGTAAAAACTCCAGAAGCAGAGCAGGGTAAGACATGCTACAGCTCTTTTATTTATTTTATACTATCATTTTGCATATAAAGGTGAGAAACATAGTTTTGCATCATTATTTTGTCTCAGAGCTGAAATGCAAGCCCCGGTCATCAACAGCCGACAGGATTCTTCTCTCAGAGCCGCTCCTGTCAGACCACCACCTGAAGGTCTGAATTGTTGCCTTGGTGTTCCTCAAATTTTCTTCATCCTTGCCTCTTTGTAATATATTGTGGTTTTGGTTGGTCCACCAGACTCCTCTGAATCAGAAAGAGCCCCGTCACCCGTCAGGAGATTTGAGAGTCCCAGCCACAACAGCGAACTCAGGTCAGAAACACCTCCTCTGACATATATTTATATAATCCACCCTTATAATAGCTAATTACGTCATATTGAAATGGTATGAATCAGTTTCCATTAGGGTTGAGAACAACAGGTGTAATTATAAACCCCTTTGTTTGCTGCTAAACCATTCATTAAGATATTATACATGATAATAGTGACTCACTGTGTGAATATCAACTCTTTCTTTCAGTTTTCCGCGGGCTAACGGCACTCTCCGCTCTAACGTGTCTGTTCCCGACCACACCATGTTGAGTTGTGAGTATCAGAACTTGTCATAATGCATTGCAAATGATCGAGTGGCTATTGGGGACTAAAATGTAACTGTTTTATCTCAGCCAAAACCGTTGAGGAGCCACTTTATTTACTTCCTCCAGACGCAGTGCCAACACCAAACCTGGGGTGAGAAATGAATGTTTATCTGTGTGCAGATCACAGACAAGACATAAGAAGGTCATATTTCAGCACAAAATTAAAAGGAAATAATAATCATTCCTATTTTGCATGAAGAAATGGCTTGTTTTGTATTTTTATTATGACAACACAAAATAAGTGTAAATTAAAAGCACCACAATTATGTATCAATACATTATTTATACTTAATTTATTATATTTACTAACTCTGATAACTGTTTTGTATATGTAATATTTTTATATTTATAATTCATTTAAATAAGCTTGAAAAAATTTATTGGGGAATACATGGTTTTGTTATATTTAATTTAATATTTCATTTAACTATTTATATGAGCATACATTAAAACAGCCTATATTATCACAAATAGACATATTAACATGATGTTAAAATACTTTATTTATATATATATA
>JAUMHP010000079.1:5858530-5873507 GCA_032361065.1 Enteromius trimaculatus | reverse complement strand
TGTGTGGGGTGGGGGGGCATGGCACATGATAGGGGAGGTTTGGGGGGGCTTTATTTCGAAAAGGTTGAGAACCTCTGCCTTACCCTAATCATAACCTGCCCATAAAAGCCCGTTACCTTGACCCTAAAATTTGACTTGTTGATAGTGATGTTCTAAGACCGAAAATGATGGTGATCCAGAAACATGCTCTACTTGACCAAGTCATGCTGGATGCATTCAATATGAAACAGATTTTAAATAAATGGTGTAGCAATTGATCTTCACATGTGTTTTATTGTTTCAGGCCCGGATGGCAGAACCAGAAAGGAAACCCTCCCCTTCGTTTATAGTGTAAGTCTATATGCATGGTCTGTCAAGTTTAGCTCAGATGAATAAAGTACTAAAATAATTTGCTTTTCATTTTAAATGTATTTATAAATCTTTTCTTTTAGACTGGCACATCACGAAGCCATGCAAATGCGGAGAACACAGATCAGAGGAAGCGACAGTGACACCGATGAAGACGACAAAGAGGACAATTTCAGTGTAGAAGATGATGAAACTGATGACATTGAATGGGGACCTGCAACAGAGCTGTAATACACATGGATCGTACTTACATGGACCTCTCATGTATTAGTGCGGGCATGTACATTTTCACGATCAAACTGGAAATATTTTTTTTATGCAGTGTCCTTATGGACTTGTGATGGATGACTGTAATCTTGGATCGATTTTGAAGATTTGTGACCAGAATTGCTTCCTTTTGTGGGTTTCTTAGTTTTAATTGATGTGCTATTGATGTTTCTTCCTCAGGACTATATGGAAAATAAATATCGCCATGTGTAATAAAGACAATTTGGGTATGCTTTACCCTCTTCAGTAACTTGATATATATTTTAATTATTATTGTTTTTGTATTTTGAAATAAATGGAACAAAACATTTAAGCTTGCAGTATTATTTATAGTTAAAGAGCTAAAATTGATCTCACTATAAAGTCTTCTCAAGATTAAAAAACAATTAAATTTTCTTATAATATGTATGATTTTTTACCTTATTTGTTTAACGACTCCGAAACTATTTGCTCAACAATTTATTATTCTAAACCCCTCTTTTACGCGACGCTAATTTGCAGCGATTGGTCAATTTACATTTAGAGAGTGATTGTGAGCTCAGTGCTGCTTTGTGTATAGCCATTATTTTCAACGCTTAAGCTATTTTTAAAGTCTGCATGAACCGGAAGTTTGAGACCCGTTTTTAATTCTGTATTGTGACATACCTCTGGGAGAAACAGAATAATGAATGAGGAAAATAGAGAGTGTAGCCTGTTTTCCCTACTTTGAATTGATTGTATGTAGTTAAGTAGGTGTTTCATTCAGAAATGAACACTGACAGTTGGGAGGGGCATGGTTAATGATGTCACGCTCAAGCCGTCAAACTGATGTCATCAGAGACAGTCCGTCATTTCAGAGGGAGAAGCATATAGCCGATTTTGATTTCACACAGACTTTAACGCTCCAAAACAGCACCTAGTGGCAACGAGTTGACATCAACATGAAACGGCTTAAAGGGTTAGTTCACCAAAATAAATTCTGTCATTAATGACTCGCCTTCATGTCGTTTCAAAAGCATAAGACCTTTGTTAATTTTCAGAAACACAAATTGAAGTATTTTTGATGACATCAGAGAGCCATCCCACCCTCCATAGACAACAACACAATTGAAATGATCCCAGGGGCCTGTTCCATAAAACAAGTTCACCAAATAAGCCAGGTTTATTTCAGTTAGCCTGACTTATTGTCAGTTGATTTGGTCCAAAATAAGTCAGAATAACTCAAATAAGCCTGGCTTACTTGCTTTATGAAACAGGCCCAGTTAAATTGTTATTAATGTTTTTTTGCGCAAAAAGAGTACTCTCCTAGCGTCGCAAAACTTCCACTGATGTCACATGGACCATTTTACCGGTTTTACCACAGCCAATTCTAAAGATTTCATTGGTCTTGAATTTTGTTCTCTGGCTAAAAGCTTTCTAGCGTCTGGAAACTGAAAAAGGAAAGTGTGGTTGCTAGGGTATCCAGGGTGGTTGCTAAGGTGTTGCTTCAAGGTTTCTAGGGTTCTCTGAATGGTCTTTAGGGCAGTTACTATGGTACCCAGGATAGTTGCAAGGGCCGTTGATAGGCAGTTGCTAGTTGTCATAGATCATTACTATGGAGTTTTATAGAGTTCATGTTCTTAGCCGGAATTAGCACTTATGTAGCTATTCACTGCTTGCATGCAAACAAGTTTGAAGTCTGGTTTGCTAGCATGAGCCAGAAGAAGCAACTACTATAATATTTTAATGCAAAGATATAGGTCTTGCTAAAAGGTTGCTAGGGTACAGCTTTGCAGTTGACAATGATGACACTCAGATGACTGCTTCTTAGTATAAATGATATTAACAAACCCACATATATCTATGACATTCTGATTTAAAAATATATGTGATTACCCTATAGTAACCACCCCAAGTATCCTAGCAATCACCCTAAATCCATTCTGGTTACCCTAGCAACCACCTAGACACACCCTAGCAACCGAGGCACAGGTTTCGACCGACACGCAAAGCACCACTTACATTTTCTTCAGAAAAAGCACAAATCTGGTTATGCAAATGAATGAATTTCATTAAGGCTGATGAATGTTTTCACTCGTGTAAGCAGTATTTCAGTAGTGCATATGAATGAATATGCATAGGGTTAGGGTTGATCAATGTTTTTCATTTCACTAGTGTACGCAAGAGGTTTTTCAATAGTTACAGCCTATGCGGCTCCGCATACTCCCAGAACATTCCTCTTTCTCCCAGAGCATTGATCAGGATGTCAGTCATTTTCAGTGCTGTCTCAAACAAAAGTCAATTTTTAGAGAACTGGAATGTTCTTTCCCACCAAAAAAAAATCCCCAAAACCAGGGAGAATCTAAGCTCGCTATGTTTTCTTACTGGAAATTGTCACATTTTCTGAAATGCGAAGCATAAATCACACAAGTCAACTAGTGCTCAAATTTGTGTACATGATATACCGAGTCACTGCCTAGAGAGAAGACTGAGACACACCTCTAGGGAATTTCCTAAATATCAAGTTAAAAATGTGAAAATTTGTCGCCCTTCCAAATCTTACAAATGTTGATTGTGCCATAGCTTTTTTTGCCATTGGTCTGTTTTATTGCATTTATTTGCATACTGAATTATTCGATTCCTGAATTTGTGTACATTATATACTGACTCAAGGGAGCAGATTAAGACACACACACACACACATATATATATACACACACACGTTTTTCTAGTTAAAAATTTTATTCCAAATCAAACCAATACTGAAGATGTCATTGCATTTTGCGTTTAGTTTTCTTGTATTAATTTGCATAAGCCTGCTACAGATACAGTACTGCTTTAGCACAGATAAGCCTATTTCATTCTGGTGGGGGGGGAATGGTGTAGTTAAAAGGATACTAAAAGATTTTAAGACATATTTGGTCTCCGAAGTGGGCGGTGTTTTAATATTTAATTAAACAGCAGGTGACAGACATTAACAACACCGTGTGGGGCAGTCGGCTAAAGCTTATTTTTGCCGTAAAATTATGTAACCCGTTGCATAAATGTCGTTTTCAAAGTCTCAGCGAACATGCATGATGTTATCAAAGCCCTCGTGTTTCTACATGGCATCGCAGTTTCACTTGTCACAGAGAAAAAAAAGCGGATGCGCCTCAGTCTGTTCTGATGAGTGTCAGTAGATTCAGTCAATGTGCGATCATAATAGAGGTGTGAGACACAAGCTCGAGCTCGGAGTGTGTAAACCTCGCATCAGCGCTTTGAAATGGGGAGCCGGGGGGTGGGCAGGGGGGTTATATCGTAAATTAAAAGAAATACGCGTCGGATCGAAACACCTAAAGCTTAAAATGTTCTCTAAAAGGACGAGGGAACTGATAAAGACGCACTCGATGTCAAAGAAGAGCCGAACAGGAAACAGCCCATCGCCTCTCAACTCTCCATCAGTAAGTCGCACAGCATCTCTCGACTTTTCCTCCTGCCAATCAACTTGACTGACATTTTACTCTCGCGCTCATGCTTTTCGACGTTGCTGAAAAAAATGAAGGACTGTTATCTGTGTTCTCAAACACGAATGTTTCATTCAAGCTGATTATTTAGACCGTTATGTTGTCTAATAGCAATAAGAAAAGGACGGATTAACTTCCTCAGTGCGGTATGGCGCAGCAAGGGGCAAGTTCAGGTTTTACCTTCCTCTAAATATTTTTCTCCTGGTTTCAGGACTTACTTGATTGAGTTCAAGGCGGTTTTTTTTTTTGTAAGGTTCAGTGGCATGTTAAATTCAAAGGGTGAGCTATGATAGCTAACAGTGTCGAAACATTACCTTTTTAACGCTCAGTAGCTGGAAATGTTAAAGCGTGGTGGATCAAGTAGCAAAAGCTACAGTCCTTACGCGACTAGTCAGAGAGTGAAAAAATCAAACAGCAAAAATAAATTGGACATCTTACCAAACAGACCCAACGTCTGGCTCAAACAGGTGGGTTGTGTTTAAGAAGATATTTTTCTTGTCAATATTTTAAGCAGTGAAGATTGTTTAAAATATGCTTTGTCTATGATATGTGTACATGCATTTACAGCTTTTGTCAAGTGGTGTAACCAGTTGTAAAACTACTATGTGTTATCTTAGGAAAGTCATATCTAAGGCATGCAAGCAATATTTGTACTTTTAACCTTTTGCAGTTCACTTTAATTTTTGTGTGTGTACATATAAATATATATTTAAGTGTAATAAGTCTAAGAGTTTTCAATTCAATTTTAATAATTTTAATAATTTTATTTATAAAATATATGTATAAAAAGCTCAAAAAATATTTAACCCCTTTTTATCTATGGGGAAAATTTTGTTTTGTTTTTTTAAATGAATCATCTGTAAAAGTGAACTGGATTTTAGGATATCACCCTGTTAACCCTTACTGATCTTAATGCATCGTATTTCACAGTTAGTTCATCTGTTGACTACAATAAGGCAGAAATTAGTCAGAATTAATGGGATTTTCGCCAACTTGGCGTCATGTTCATGTTTACTCGAGTGTTTTTAGGCCTCAGCGAGGCCAGTTAGTGTGGCATCAGCTCTCCGGGTGTGACAGGAAGTAGGCCTTGGTTGCACAATTGCTCTTGTGAAAGAAGTTCTGTTTACTAACAGCCGTCTATTGTAGTCGGGCACGTCTTGTGCTCTATCCACACAACTTTCTACCTTAAAACTTGTCATGTTGTTCATCAGTTGGTCCATACTATATCCTTGTGCTCCTCTTTAGCTTTCAGCTCTTCAAGAACAGCCTCGGAAAGATGCAGTCGATGGAGTCCCCTCCTCGTCCCATACTTCCTCCAATCTGTCTCCCCCTGTCCTAGAAGTTCCGTCTTCCTGTCCAGGTACCCCTTTGGCCCAGCACACTAAGCTGGTTGGCAGCCCGTCACCGATGGGCACCTTAAAGCGTCCGACTTCCCTGAGTCGTAATCCGAGTGCCGCAGGCTTCCCGATCCAGTCGTGGGTCTTCAGTAAGGGTGTGGGAAAATCGGTCATCGCCCAGAGCCCCTCACCAGAGACGCCCGAGACTACTGTGGCTATCGAGGTGGAAGATATCCCGTCATTGTTGCGCATAGTGGAGCGCTTTGCCAAAGCTGTGGAGAAACTGAAAGATGTTGTTCTTGAAGGTAAGATAATTTGTTTTTGTCTTTTGTTTTTTTGTAGTAAATGACACTTAAAATAATGGTGTTAACAAAACATTTTGATTAAAAAAAAAAAAAAATCACCATTTGAAAGAATTTTGCGAATTTCTGTATTTTACTGTAAAATTACATAAAGTGCAGTTAGATGTATTAGTTTTTCATAGAAATTACAGTTAACCAATTAAGATGTATAACAAAGCATTTTTACTGTTTTACTTGGCATGTTTTACCGTTATAATTACAGTAACATTTTGTCCAGTGTAGTTGACATTGATGAAATGTTTTTTTAAGATTTCCTGGTACTTATTTTCAAGTAAGAAATGGAAAACGGTGCTTATTACTTGTCTGCCACATGACCATTTGCACGTCCTGCCGCAAACATCACCTTCCGCTGGGGATCATGTGATCGTGGCGCAGAAAAGGGGGCGGGGCTGAGTTGCTCAAGAGGCCCTGATCTTCCTGTATCTGCAGTCAGGCTGAGTTCCTGTGGTGCACCACACCGGCACAGGAAATGGTTCTCTCAGAAAACACCCCCTTCCGCTCTCAGGACTAGAGCAACGTCATTCAGCATCAAGCCTGTAGTCCTACCCATAAATAACAAAATCCGTTATCATATCTGAGATTTCTGATCTCACTTTAGACAAAACTACTTACTACAAAAGAGGATTCTTATAAAAGGTGCTGTGATGATATAGTGGTAAAACCATGATGCATGTATGTAGGTGTTTGGAAAATACTTGGTGCACATTAAGTCTCCGTTAGATGAGTTAAATCTGAAGATAAAAAATCTGAATTCTATATTAATGCGAAATGTATTTGTATATGTTTTCTCAATTCATCCAAACCAAAAAATACCCTAAATGCCACTATTCTTAAAAGTTGTTGAATGAAATTATTTTGTTGATTTTATAGAAATGATTTATGTTAGGGCTATCAGACATTCAATTTAAAATGTATTTAATACATGATGTCAATTTAATTAATATATTTAATTAATATGGCCTAATGTAAATAAAATATAAAAAGATGTTTGTTTTTTTCCATTTATGCAATGAAAGTTACTGGCAACCAAAATAGCTTCAACAACCTTTTTTTACCAGATATATGTATGTTTCACAAAAGAAAGTAATTCAGGTTTAAGTAAATTACTACTTTTTTTTTTTTTTTTTTGTAGTTTCTATTCATTTAGTCATTCAATTATCTGTGTATTTATTTCATTTCTTTGTGTATTAAATGAAGAAATACAATGACAATGAAACTAAACTAAAACTAGCAGCAGGTGGTGTCTTTGAGTCATTCATTCATTTGATTTGTTCAAACGGCTGATTTATTTAGGAATCGAGTAAACGGCTCACTCTATGACTGAGCATTTGAATCATTGACTCACCCAATTATTCAAAACACCGATTTAATCCAAAACTAAACACCTCTGTGGTGCTTTGGAGACACACAACAGTTCTGCTGTGGATTTAGGTAATGTTGGCAAAACTGACCAAAAGCGCACAATATTGTTTAAAATATACCACAACATTAACTTCTTATTTACTGTTGTGTGAAATCACATCTGCGCTCATTATAATCGGGTTATAAATATGAGACACACAGGAACATTTTTGCCTCAATATCTTATATTTTAGGCCATTGCTGCATTTATGGAGTTGTTGCCCTGCATCATATTTGTCAAAATGAATCTGTAAGTTTACATACAGGTCTGGGGCAGTTTAACGGCATTAAACATTTAAAGTCAGATAATTTTTTTTCATAACTAACAGAATAAAGTTACAGTCCTAATTTATATATGCATTTCTATATTTCACATATATGTCCTTGGTTTTAGTGCTTGACTCTAAATTTCTGCCACAATTTCCACCAATTTTTATTTTTAAATTTTAATTAATTTATTTTTTATTTGAACACAAATAGCCTACTGTATTTTATTTGTAAGAAGCTAGTTGTTCATGCTTCCTGTTACTGTAGAAGTCAGGTATTTTCATCAGAACAAAGAGAAACTCTACAAGTAACAGTTGTAGGTGTTTTTTGCTTAGAGTTACAGTTAAGCGCAGTGACAGGAGGAAGTGGCTTGTAGACGTGTCACAGCAGACGAGAAAGCACTGCAACACAGTGAATAAACGGTCTGTCTTGCATCATCTCCCCTCTTTTCGGGTCACTGCAGATACTTGATGACAGTCACTGACATGTCGGTTAAAGGGTTACTTGGTTCACAAAGAAATGTCCAGGTCATATTGTTGCCTATAAGCAGAAGAAAAATGCTGACGATAAAGTCAAATAATTGTTCACTTTGTTTTATTTGCTCTTTAATTTCTTTGTTTTTGTTTTATAATTGTTTATTATTGAATAAAACTGAACAAATGAATGTAATTAACTCTTATTGATGGATTTATTTTGGTCTAACTTTGGTCTAGTTTATTTTGGTTTTGTCTGGTTACTTTTTATATATATATTTTTTTTTTATTATGGGGTGAAATATGGCCCAGAATTTTTGTCCTTATTCTTTATTTTTACTTAATTTTAATTGTTCATTTTTGTTATCTATATTTTTGTCTATATCTTTCTTTTCTTGTGGCATTTTATTTTCTTATAGGATAAAATATTTTATTTAATAATTGCATTTTTTGGCTGGTGGTTTTTCTTTCTTTCTTTTTGTTGTGGCATTTAATTTTCTTATGGGGTGAAATATGATCCAAATATTTATTTATCCATTCATCTTTTTTTTTAGAAGTCTTAAAAGCTGTAATCTAGATGTTTATTTCTAGTTGATGAGAGTGTGATGATAATGTTGTTTGTTGGGGTTTTTTTGCAGACAAACAGGAGAACCGACGTCCATTGGCCCATGAGTGTTTGGGGGAAGTTCTGCGCATCCTGCGGCAGGTCATCAGCATGTACCCCCTCCTCAACACGGTGGAGACGCTCACCGCTGCTGGCAAGCTCATTTCACAGGTCAAAGGTTAGAGCAGATATTTACAGTCGTTCTACAGCAGTAGTGCATTTCTGTTGTCATAACCAATTTACCAACATTTGTTTGACTTCAGGATACCACTATGAAGTGTGCAATGAAGTAGACAAGAAAGATTTTGAGAAGGCCATCGAGACCATCGCTGTGGCCTTCAGCAGCAAGTACGAATCTCTTTCATGAGCCTTTGTTTCTTTTCTCACAATTGACTTTGTGTTTTTACTTTGAGTAGGGCTGTGATCACAGTCCTACTCAGTGGTTATTACTAGAACGTAATATCGATCATGACAGAAGCATTCCGCGTTGTCGTAAAATAATTCATGACAGACTAGGGCTGGGCAATATATATCGAATGGTAAATCTCCAGCAGCTGTTTTCAAAAGGAACGCAAGCTTATACACAAAGCCGTAGATCACTGAGAAGCTGCGCCATTGAATCATAAACTGGTGCTGTATTTAAAAACAGCTGAAGGAAATTTACCGCTAATCAAAGAACCAGCTTTACTGACTTGACTTTGTTCGAGATATATCGCCCAACCCTGTGACAGGATATGAAGTGCTGTTATTGTTTCACTGAACGCGTTTTCCTTGCACGCGGAAAATATGTAATATTTATAAAAATATATAACCGAAAACTGTGACATCACAACGAAAGACAAACATGTGTATGACACAGAAGATCGAATTCGCTGTACCTGTGAACCAAGAGAGAAAAGATTCCAGACGCGCGGCAATGACGACGTTTATCATACAAATACGTTTGTTTTTGAGCTTATGTTGGGTTTTGTGCAAAATAAAGTAGTTGCATGCATGAATTCGACGAAAACGCCAAAAATGTCAATTTACTGGAAAGTTTTGTATTAACATTAGAGCGCGTGATGTCACGTGCACTACCACCGGTGACAATAGACAACTGAGCTGCAAACAGATTTTGCAGTATGCATACTGTGCACTATTTTGCTATATGAATAGATTACCTGAATTGAGTGGTATCCTTACCAAAATGTGCAGTATGTAACCAGAGAGCAATATTGTATTCGAGTACTTTATCCCACAATGCAGTGTGCTCGACTTAATTTTCCATTTTAGATGTGATTTACGGCTCTGTGTATTAATTGCTGCTCCATTTGATTTACCTCTAATCAAAGAACCAGCTTTTTTGACATAAAAATGTAAATATTCTCTAAATGTATATATTGTGTGTATATATTTATATTACACATACAGTACAAATGCTTATATTATGTAAACAAAACCTTTATGGGATGCGATTAATCCTTTGACAGCACTAATTTATTTACATTTAATAAGTAAATGGGACAATTTCCCCTCCCCTTTTTAATTTATTGATTGATTTTTGTGCTTGTATACAAGTACTTTAAGAGGCAAATGGCATTTTGTTCATATTTATTCTGTATAAATTTGATATATAAAAATATTTATTCTGTTTCAATTTTGTTTAACTTTTTATTTTTCCCAGTCTAAATCAAGCATACGCAGGATTTCAGTCCCAAATGGCCAACTTTGCGTACACTATGAAATCATCTTGCTCCGAATGCTGTGTTAGATCATCGACACTAATTGTAGCTCTACAAAAATAACAGGAAGTTGATCTGTGGCTTCTGCTCTCTTACGCTAACAGCCCCAAACCCTCAAGGATCTGTTTTTTAAGTTCGAGCTGATTATTATCACACCTCATGTAGTACTGCTATTGTTATCACTTCTACTTTTCATAATCATATCAATACATTGTTGAATAGCAGCGCTAATCATTGCTCAAACGGTCTTGTTCATGTCTTGCGTTAATAACCGAAACCGTGCAGCAGTGCTGTGTTTCTGTGGCAAGGAGCGAGCAAAGGGGAAGTTGAGACCTGGCATGAGTTGTTTGTGTTTGTGTGTTTTGTCAGTGTGTCGGAGCTGCTGATGGGAGAGGTGGACAGCAGCACGCTGTTGTCCGTGTTACCATCTGAGAAGAGCAGGGTGAGTGTGTCTGTCTATGTACAGAGCGGATGCTGGCAGGTTTTGACTTCCTGAAAGTGGTGTACTGTGATTAGAGTTACTGCTCTGTGACACGGTCACCTTTTACTGAAATAAGACTCACATGAACACACATGACTGCTGTATGTATGTGACACAACGTGTGATTTATAAATCTAAAATGTGTGTTTATTCTCTTTGACCGTTCAGTCGATGGAGAACCTCTCGGGTCATGATTCTTCACACATGCGGAGTGATTCATATGAGCTGGGTACATCATTTTGATATTCAGAAGAAAAAAAATTGTAGGAATGCACTGATATAGCGGCAGGCTTTTTTTTTTGTTGTTATTTTGTATATATAGTTTTTATAGTGGACGTTTTATTCATTGAGCTGATTATAATAATTTAATGCCAAGTTATTTTTATAAGTATTCTAAGTTATACTAATGTGCATAACATGTTATCTTTTTTTTTTTTTTTTTTTTTTTTACTGTTCTGCAGAACATAAACAATATTACTTAGTTTGTTCATTTGACCCTTTAAAAATCTCCTGCAGAACACATTTAAATATGATTATAATAAATAATAATAATACAGTAGACAACATTTGAAGTGGTGTCAAAACCATTCATTAGAGTTGTACTAAGTCAAGAATGTATTTCGGGTTTGTGTTAAGGGCAACTTTGAAAGGTTTTGATCCACTTTAAATTATTTAATATTAATAATAATAACTACTAGAAGTAGTATTTTGTTTATATTACAATCATTTATAATTTTAAATATATATTCTGTAGAAGATTTTGTAATCTTTACGCAATCTCTTGCATTACCTTTTTAAATAAATATTAAAATATACATTAAATTATTAACAACAATAATGATTATTGTTATTAAGAGAACGTGGTATCCTGCTGAACATATTTAAATGCATTTAAAACTGTTTATTTTTAAAGCATAATGAATTTATTATTACTAGAAGTAGTGTGGTAATAATAATAATAATAATTATTATTATTATTATTATTTATTATTATTATTATTATTATTATTATTATTATAAAATCATTATTCGTTTTAATTTGTTGTTTTATTATTATTATTATTATTTAAATCTAAGTCTTCCTAAGGGGAAAAAATATATACATATTATTTTTATGGTTCATATTACAAATGTGAATTATTTTTTTTATTTTTATTTTTATTTTTTTTGCCGGCAGCAATGAGCGCTGAAGAGGTGGACATTATCCTGCAGCGCAGTGAAGGAGGAGTGGACTCGGCTCTGACGTACGCTAAAACCATCTCCAAATACATGAAGGATCTGATCGGCTACGTTGAGAAGAAGTTAGCGCTAGGTAGGATCACGTGTGGTTTAAATTTAGTTTTCAAATGTTACACAAGAGATTGAATTTGTGTACTTTTAGGTAATAGTTCTGATGCTAAATTCTGAGTAGTTGAGCCATGTCCTGTACCTACTTGTTTATTTCACTTCATATTTGACATCTTAAATTGTTTGTACAGAGCTGGAGTTCTCCAAGGGCTTACAACGGATCTATCAGTCTTGTAAACAGACGATCACGCAGGTGAGAACTAGCCTCGCTCAGGTTCTCTACAGTCTTCAGGATTGGTTTGTTTTCTTCCTCAAGCATCTGTTTTTGTGTCCATCAGCCGCACATGCCCTTCTTCTCCATCTACTCTCTGGCTCTGGAGCAGGACCTGGAGCAGAGCTCTGGGATGCATCAGGCGGCCTCCACCCTGCAGAACCAGACCTTCATCATGGTACAACACCACCATGTCCACCTTTTGGACCTTTTTTTTATTTTTTTATTACGGCAACCCAATGAACCATAAGAAATATCATTATCAAAATTGGCTCACATGATAGTCATCTAAACTCAAATGTAAGCTGACCAGTACTAATGTATGAGGCTAAATGCTAAAGTTGGAAAGGAGCCACCTACAGGTCTTGAGATATGTTAGACACTTTTACTTCTAGCTATTGAACAATTGGTCAGGAAGTCATACCTTGGTGTCTGTGGGTTGATTGTGTCATGCTGAATCCTGATTATGCCAGGATTTGATGAACCATGGTGCTGCCATTTTAAATTTTTGCAATATCTTTTAAACAATATGACCCATTGGTACAAAATTCACCGGTTATCACCATTGGCATGTCCTGAAGGTACATGAGAAGATTGAACATGGCGGCACCTAGAATTCCAGAGAGAGTTCTAAAAACAGTTCAAAATGTCTTTACATTCTGATTTTCCCAGAATTTTGTCAAATTCTCTTCAAAATTGGCTCTCATGATCTTTCGACCAAGCCACACACAGATTTTCCAAAACCTTAAGTTTACTATGCCTGTGTTTTGTTGACATGCTCAAACATGACTCTTGAGATATTAGGTTAACCATAAGCTACATTAGCAATAAGTGCTAATCAGGTCAACATGTTTATTAGTAGTAATAGTAATTACCATTAAATGTACTATGAGTACTGAATGCATGTTGTTATTATTAATCAAGCATTTCTGTGAAAAATCACATGCTTTGTGCTCACCCACAGCCTCTGCTGCTCCGCAAGCAAGAGCACGAGAAGAAGCGCAAGGAGATCAAGGAACAGTGGCTGAAGGCCAAGAGAAAGCTGGTAACGTTTACATGTAATCCATCTAATGAGCCAGCAGAATACTATATCTCCAGCCAGGATGCGTCTTCACACACTGAACAGTACAAGGTCTGTAAGGGTTGTTGTGTGTTTGAACCCAGATGGAGTGTGAGGTCAACCTACGCAGGGCCAAGCAGGTCTACATGACCCGCTGTGAGGAGTACGACAAGGCCAGGACGGCGGCCAACAGGGCCGAGGAGGAGGGTGGCAGTTCTACCACCAAAACCTTAGACAAGAAGAAACGACTGGAGGAAGAGGCCCGCAACAAGGTAAGGATCTGCATCTCTGATGTGCCACCGTAGGAGGAGTTACGCAGTGGTTTAGCAGGTTTTTGTGTCCGTCTCAGACCGAGGAAGCCGAGGCCACGTACCGAACGTGTATCGCAGATGCCACCACACAGCACCAGGAGCTGGAGCACATGAAGGTCACCGTCCTGAGGCAGATCCAGGAGGTCATCAAACAGAGCGACCAGACCGTCCGCTCGGTAAACACTCACAAGATAAATATAAACTGATTTTAATCATTTATTTGTCTTTACGTCTCCATTTAAAAAAAATAAAAATCACAAATGAAGTTGAGCAGCAACAACACAATAGGTCTGTGACCCAGTAACTTATATATATATATATATAATAAAAAAAAAATTAGTTCAGAGTTCACATCCGTATGCTGCCAATCTCATCGCACGAATGATCGCACGTTGATGAATGTGGCGGATGAAAACAATTATTTGAATATCACGCCCCTAAAAACACCCGGTTTAGAAGCCTCTCGCCCCTACAGTTTACGACATGGAGAAACGAAACCCGACCAAAAAGAGGAAGTGATCTCATGAAAAAGAAATGCATTTTTTTTGTCATAAACACCAGTTAACCTTGCAAACAATTATGCTGTAACATTCGTTTATGTCATTTATATTAAAATATTAGCAAATATAATCATTATAGCCTCTTTCCCTCAAATATGCCTATTTTAAATTCTTTACGGTATTCAGAACGGAACAAAAATGAAAAATAAGTAGTTATAAAATTATATATTAAACTATAAAATAAAACCCAGATTAGGCCATTGGCATTCAATATAAACGGCATATAAATGTTTAGCAAAATATTTTTTATGTAGCCTAAATGAAGGCTTACTTCACTCGTTCATATATCCGTGTAAACTCCTCCTCATGCTCAAAGTACAGCAAATTTGTTAAGGAAGTATTTCACAATGCAGCCAATCTAATATTAATGGAAGTATTTGCAAATATAGTGAATGTATTAGAAGAAATATTTCACAATACAGGAAATATATTGGGGGAGAATTAAAAAAATATAGTGCACATGTCAAAGAAAATGTGTTAAAACACAGGAAATATGAATAGTTTACAATAAAGCTGGGTGGATGAATAGATAGTTGTGATATAAAATGCATATTTTAAATATATTTGCTACATTTAAAAATGATCTATAAATACACATTTACAAATACAGAAATTCAAAGACATTTTTATATAAAGCACATATTTTGGGGGTATTTTAAGATATAGCACATATATACATTTTCTGTATCTTAATGGTTTTTAAAGATGTTTCTTCTGCTCATCAAGGCTGCATTTATTAGATTAAAAATCCAGAAAAAAACTGTAA
>JAUMHP010000079.1:5831227-5852049 GCA_032361065.1 Enteromius trimaculatus | reverse complement strand
CTATTGTGGGAGTGGCCTCTGTCAGTGTGACGTCACACCGACATGCATTTGAGAATGGCTTGATTTCAGAAGGAGCAACTTATTTTAATTTTTAATTACATTAAAAGAAAAATCCTAGGTGACTCTTTATCATTGTAGGGTGGTTTTGCACACACCCTCCCAACACACATTTCAGTCCAACAAGCTTGAAAAAATGCATGTACCACCGTATGACCCCTTGAATAACTCACATATCTGTGTATGAGGTGTCAGTGATATACTTATAACCAATAATCGCCTTATTCTGCAAACCCAAGAAGCTAGTTTAAGCGATCCGTTTTATTTAACATCAGTATGTAAATGGATATACACACAAAACCAACTATGACCTTTTCATGACAAAAAAAGTTAGTTTTCTTGGGTTATTAAACATTATCAGTGTAAGATCGTACCCGTAAGCCCACTCTAAGAGACTGAAAGAGCACGAAATGTAATTCCACTCCATAAAGTGCTTGTGTTGAGTATGTACTTAAGATTGACCTTTCTCCAGCTCATTGTTGACAAGATTTGTTCTTTTGCATATGCGTGGAGGCTTTGCAAACTGCGTTGTGGTTACTGTTTTTCAAAGACATAAATGTCAACGCAATTGGCTCGTAGTAAATGCCACATACTGTCTTGTGCTCCAGTCTCATTGTCTACTTTTTAATCATTAAAACTGCATCCGAACAGGGACGGTTCATTCCCTGAATTCCCCTGGCGCTGGCGTCTCCTGCCTCCGTATCCTCCTGTTTTCATTGGTTTGCTCCCCGGCGCCTCCCGTGTAGATGTGTGTGGGAAAACATGCTGACTGTTGATCACATGACACGCATGGTCTGTGAGTCATTTTCACACCTGAAGTGATTTGGACGCCATCATCCACCCTTGTTTTCTTGGGTTCTTATGTTGTGTTCGTAAAATCAGATTCCAGTTTGCGGAATAAAGAAAAAAGTTCTTTAGGTGCATTTTTGTCTAAACGTGATGTAAGTCTCAAGTCTCGTGATGCTAGTATTGAATAAAATATTTTACATGTGCTTGCAGTTATTAAAGTTGCATCTTTTAAAGATGCACTATGAGTGAGTGTTGGATGATGGCAAATGTAAAAAATAGGAGAATTAATGCATATTAATGAATATTCAAAATTGGCCGATAATGGTAAGAAAAAAAGTATTTGTAATCGGAAACTAATAGGTTATGCATTCATGTGCATAACTTGCAACCACATTGCTAGGGTGTTAGTTTGTGGTTGCTATGGATGATTTGAGTGGTACCAAGTTTATTATATGCAAAAAACTGGAACATCATCAAGCAATTCATGAAAAAATCACTTTTTCAGTATGATTGTTCCTTCTCAGGTTGAGTTATTAAGCAACGTCTGCTTACCTCAAAATGTGCCTCGAACAAGAATTGTCTGCTTTCGTATTTTGTTGCGCATTTATTGGCATCGTAGTTTCATAATCCACCAAAAACACCACAATACACCAGTATACCATAAATACATGGATGGCTTGAGTTCTGTCTTCAATTTAAGAATTTGTTATTTGTTTGTTCACTTCGTATTTTTTATGGTCACGAAAATTTTAATGTTTAAATGTCTAAAAGTTGAATTAATGAATACCGTTTTGCATAATAGACTGTTTTTTACAGCTAAATTTACTGGAAGCGTTGGCGCCAATAGCCACGTATAGCCGACATATAGCGTCGTTGAGAGTTGCGGGACCCAAGTTCAAATCCTGGCCCCTTCTCTCTCCTATTTTGATTCCTGAGTGTCCTGGCAAAAAAAAGGGCAAAATTTTAATCAAATAAAAAACAATGAGCGACACTGAAAACCTCACACGCTCAATTTAAAGCTATAATGTTAAAATACAAAAAGGTGGGTACTTTAGAGTTTAATACTTGCAGTTTAAAGCTTTAAATGCGAGCAATAATAATACTTTTGGTGCATGGTAATATAGTTACTGCTCTCATTTCGGCCTGTCTGAATGATAAATATCTGTTGCTACTCAGTTCAGTGGCCGTCTCACTCGGCTCATTAAGAGCAGCACTGAACCGATGATGGCCGAGATAGGAAAAGATCTTTATTGTAAATTAATTATAAATCAATTTTGAGGTTATTACCACTAAGTGGACCGTCAAAAGCACCCACTTCATTATCATCATGTGATGGTGGTAGTAAATGTACACAAGTAAAGCATCCAGACATAGCTTTCTCGGTTTATACAAATAACATCCCATGAGATGCATATATAATCAAACCCTAGGCTATACTCAAAGCCGTATAGTGTTGATATCGCTTTGCAGAACAGGGCTGGTCTATCTGCACACTCCGTCTATTTCCTCAGCTCGTGTTATTCTAATAGCTCAGGCTGCTGGGAGTTTTCAAGCTCGGGTGGGAAATGAAAAACAAGCAAGAATTGCATAATGGTGTCTCTCTGTTGTCATTGCCCCCTTCACTTATTCCCCCGAAGAGGATGGAGCTTTTTATAGGCCAGCCTGCAGACAAGACCGGGGTTCTGGAAGACACTCAATCTCATCGGCACCTCAGAGGGAGCGGGGCGTCTCCTACAAGAGTCCTTCTTTGACACATTTGTGTTCAAGGCATCATAACCTTGTTTACTGAAACTTACCAAAAGTTGCACCAAACAAGTGAACCGAGGCTACGTTTACACCACAATACCTCCTAGTCAAAAACGGAAAATCTTTTCCCTTGCGTTTTTAAAAGGTTTCACGTATTTATGACAAAGTTTTCAAATCAATTGGGGTTTATATAGTAAATCCACACTTATCTGAAGACAAACTTAGCAAACTGTTGAGCAACAACAACAGGACCATGCCATTGTTGTGTGCTTTTTTTTAATCTCACTTGCATTTAAAAGCATTGTCTAAAATCACATATCCACATACCTAACACATACTAGACACGTGAATGAGGTCACCATTTTCAAAGGTCCCCCCCCCCGTATTGGGTGTTTACACCGAAGCAATAATGGTGGTTTTTTCAAAAGTTTTCAGTCCCCAAAATATCGTTGTTGTGTAAACGAACAGGTGAAATGCATAAAAAGTTTCCAGTTTTTGGCTGAAAATGTTGTTGTGTAAATGACCCCTGAGACCCTGAAATAGGGGGTCTTGATCTGCTTCCAGCCGAACTCTAGTCTTGTGTAGCCAGACCTTCAGGCTGGGCTTTAAAAGAGGCCATATTACGGACCGGTGTTTTTTAGTGCTGCGTCACTCTTGGACCATTTTAAGGAATGCGGCAAACTTTACATATTTCACATACTTTCGAAAACCCAGTTTTTAATTGATCTCCATAAACCTTCATTTTCACTGTTGTAAACACAGTTGCTTTCTTCTTTCATGAGGGGGTCTGGGGTCCTGGCATGTTTGTTTCCGGTATAGGACAGTGTATTCTGGTAAAGAACGCAACACATATCCCGCAAATCCTGTAGAATTCAACTAATCATATGTGTCAAGTGTTCGCAATTTAGTGTGCCATATGCATTAGACGTTCAGCCACGGTTCATGGGCGTGACGTCTGAGGCTGAGACTAAACAAACTCTGGTGTGGTGCAACTAGGGCCAAAAACATCTAAAATCAAAACAGGATGTGGTGTCACGGGATGCAACCCTAAAAAAGACAAAATATTCAAGCATAGTTGTTTTCTTGTACAGTGTACCTACCTAAAGAAGCTATATGGGGTAGGATTAGGTTTAGATGTAGGTTAGTGAGTAGTTATTACCTAGTTACTACAATAAGAATGAACATGCACACAACAGCAATGCTAAGAGCATTTGTACAGCCCAGTGTATAGTATACTCCATTTGATAGCATGTGCAAACTTATTTTATCGTCCACCAAGTGAAAACAGTAAAGCCGAAATAATACTTCAGCTTTTATGCGAATGCTAAGAATTTGCATTTGGCAAATCTGTTTTATCATCCGCCATGCATGTGAAAAACCATAAAGTACAGATGAACGGCATGGCCTTTTCAAAGTACACTCCGTTTTTACACAGACCTGTTTGATTGTCCGCCAGGTAAAAATTGAAAATCTCAAACTATACTTACATTTATATGTCCCTGTGCTTGTTTCAACTAGAGTTGTGCGAATCAAGCGCATTGTTGGGTGTCTATTTAGAAGAGCAATGAACTTTGAATAAATCTGCTGAATGGCTCATTACCCTGAATGAAATTCACAAGAGGAACTTAGTCTTTTTTGTTTTCATATCTCAGATCAGAAGTGAGCCTTCAAAATGGTTTATGTGCCTCACTGGTGGGTTTACAGTCTCTTGTTTCCTTTGGTTTGCTTTATACAGTTCTGTTTTACCAGATTATGAGCTGTCCTTCGTGTGTTGTCATAGTTTTACTTCCAATATTTCGATTTTTGCAGTCATACCACCTGATATATTTCATTTGAAGTAGCATATATATGGTAAATTTAGTCCTACATAATGAATGTTAGCTTGAGGTGTCAAGTGACACCTCCAAGATTCTGTCGTCAAGTTCTTTATTTCAAGTCCATTTTGAGCTGGCTGTGATCACACCTATCCAGAGTGATTTTTAGGAGGTGTTTTGTTAATTCATTAGCACTAGAGATGTTATGAGCTGTAACCTGTGTTTTAGAAGTTTGTCGAGTTCAATATGGCTTGACGTAGTTTGAACGCTAGCTATCTCATTATAGAATATGTATGATATGTTGTTTAAGTTTAAGTAGCTTCATTTTATTTGGGGTAATTTAAGCTCATTTTATAATCATTTAGCTATTAATGATATTACACTCATGTGTAATATGTGATGTTTTAAAACCTGTTTTTTTTTAAATCTTAAACTTCTTTAATACAGTAAATATTTTGTGCATCAATGATGCAGCTTAACCTGCACCAGTTTAGATCTCAATCACATTTTTTCTGTTCATATAGAATTTAAGCAGAATTTTTCTGGTCTCATGCTCTTTATTGGTTGTGTGGTCGATCGTGGAGAAATCCTTCTGCATGTTTGTGCTCCAGCTTGAAACGATGCCAAACCTATCATTGGTGAACAAGGTCCAGGAAAAAGCTCTTTTAAGGAGAAACACACTGTTGCCCAAACACACTGACTGCTGGATCCAGAAATAACAGGAACTAACTTGGTCATGAGGCTTGTTGGTGTGGATGTGCTATTTCAGAGGTGAAAATGGAAAATTGGTTTGTTTGGGACATTGTACCCATCATGTTTTTCCTAACTTTGTGCGTCCAACCTTTTTCCATATACGATACAACAACAAATACGGTATACCAAAAATATCAAGCTTGCTGGGGAAAATAAAGCTGGTAATGAATTTATAGCTGGACATTAACTAGTCCAAGCTAGCATTAGTGCTGGTAACTGATAGAACTTCTTTGACTAGCCTCAAACTAGCTTCCAGTGGGTTACACCATCTTAGCTGGTCTACCAGCTTGTGGTTCAGATGGTTAACCAGGTACCATGCTCCAAAACACCATCCTAAAGGTGTAGTTCACCCCAAACTACAGTGACACAAGAAATGGTAAAGAAAAGTCAAAGACTGGTTCATTCTGATTTGTAAATGAATTATTCTGATGATTCTGAATAGTATATGTTAGCAGTCACAAATGAATGTATTTAGGACAGATTTTTAAGATTTCACCTCTAGCTGCTACTGATTATTCATTATTGATTTAGTAAAGCTGCAAACTGATTATTGATTCAATACATTTTTTGTATTTTTCAAAAATCTGACTCGAACGAGTAACTTGTTCACAGTCATAAACTAGGGCAGATGTTTTGATTAGCTACTAATCGTTGCGACTGGACCATTAAGTCACTAAGTTAAGAACTTATTTGTTTTGTTTTATGAATGAATTGTTCTGATTTTCTAAATTCTTTCAAATGACTCTTAGAAGATCAGACTTGTAAAACAAACTAATGTGGTCAGGATAGATGTTAAGACTTTCTTCTCCCGTGAGCTTACGCTTATTGTAGCCAGATGATTGGGTCATTAAATCATGAATTCGTTTGGATTTAGAAGGAATCGTTTTTATTTTATGAGCCATTTAGAATGATTCATTGAAGATCTGACTCTAAAGAATGATTCATGCACGTTAAGTTAAGGCAGATGTAGGGCAAATATTAATTACAAATGTCTCCAATTATGTTCTGCTTGTGACACGAAGTTGTCAAATATGTTCAATATAAGTAATATAAACCACTTTTATGATGTAATTTTTGAAGCTTAAAATCTCTGGATTCATTCTTAGTGAAGGAAAGGAGCAACCATCACATTTCTCAGAGTTTCTCCTTTTCTGTTCTATGTACAAAAGTTAGAAACAACATGAGGGTGAGTAAACAGCATGTAAACGTTTGGGTTGAAGCTGTTATTAGCTGGATTTTCCAGCAGTAGTTTTGCCGTTGCTTTCTTACTGCATGGTTATGAGCTGCTCTGTCTAGCGGCCAGTGCCCTATTTAGAGCAGCATGTGTCTGTTGATGCCACATGCATATGCAATCTCAGAGAAAGCTTGTTGACCTTGATTGGGATGCCATGGAAACCGAGGAACACGACTGAATGGGAGCATGTGCATCTGGGACGACTGTGGGGTGAGAAGCACAGCTCAAGGAATCCAGCCGTCATTTTCACATGGTGTATTTTTATCAAACCATCTTTGTCAACAAACGCCCCAGTCTCTGTTGACAGCTGCTGCTGATGCTTGCGGGGCGGCAATGGAATATAAATGGAGGTTGAATAATGAAATTGGCGGATGCTGTCTGACCCGCTGACTCTTGAAGTCTGGTTATAATTGCAGTCTTAGTTTTTTCATTTTTCACAGAAATCTGATTTGGTTTCATGATCTTCAAGGCTGACTGTCGGTACTTTCATTTTGCAAATGATGAAATCTGATACTTTAAATTCAGATATTGTTGTGAATATACACTTAAATCACTTTTCTTTTATCTTTCCTAGACTCTATATCGAAAAAGGCTTTCATAACAGAGGTATGTTCCTTTTTCTCACATATCAACAATATCTACTGTTTCACTGCAAATGAACCTGTTTATGCAGGGATTGCAGGTTGGAGGTATCTCATATTTACACTCTTTATACCAGATGCCTTCATCATCAGGCCAGCCGTCGCACGGGAAGAAGATCGGACACAGAGGAGTGGACGCTTCTGGAGAAACCACGTATAAGAAGGTGCATTGGGCCTACTCAATTTCAGCAACTTTTTCTTGATTTGATATTGATTCTGTTCAGACAGTATATTGGTGCTATATCAGCCGATAATAGTATTTTTTGATCTTACAACTTTTTTAATAGATTTAAAAAGTTTCAAATCGGTGCATTTTGTATATAATCTTACATGCAAGCTTCCTCTAATGTTGCCATCATCTAATGTTGACTTAAAATTTATATTTTTTTCTAGATTCGATACTGATTCCATTCTGATTATTGTAGTTAATTCTAGGCATGGACAATATATCGGTACCATATCAGTCTATTATCTAACCTTTTTTTTTATCGGTTGATATTGCATAATAAATTGTGCATTCAGATTTTTTTTGCACAATATATTGGTACCATACCAGCTAATTTTATTATTATTATTTATATCAGTTGATATTGTATATTAAATTGTACATCCGTTTATTATTTGCGTAAGGGTTCACAGTATAACGGTACCATAGCAGCGGTCATTTCATTGATTAAAATTAACTTTAGTATTTAACATATTTTTAGTTTCATTTAAAAAAGATTTTTAGAAAATAGTGTTAATAAATAAATAGGGCTTATAATAAATAGGGTTAATATTTATGAGACTCACCTCATCTGTATCCTCTTCAGACCACATCTTCAGCACTCAAGGGAGCCATTCAGCTTGGGATTGGCTACACAGTTGGCAACTTGAGTTCCAAGCCTGAGCGGGACGTCCTCATGCAGGATTTCTATGTGGTGGAAAGCATCTTCTTCCCCAGGTGCGCTGTCTGTCTGAGGTTGGGGATGGATCTGGAATTTAAAAAATATATATATATATATATCTTCTCTTTGTTCTTCCAGTGAAGGGAGCAACTTGACGCCAGCCCATCATTTCCCAGACTTCCGTTTCAAAACCTATGCTCCCGTCGCCTTCCGTTACTTCAGAGAGCTCTTCGGGATACGGCCGGACGACTATTTGGTAAGAAGTATAAGCTAAAGCCTAAAATTTATCATCAACGCTTGGACTGCTGAAGAATTACTCAAGCTAAAGTTGTTGCCATTGGTTTAAGTGTATCTCAATCTGTGATTACCTTCAGTATTCGCTCTGTAACGAGCCACTGATTGAGTTGTCCAATCCTGGAGCCAGTGGCTCAGTCTTCTACGTAACGAAGGATGATGAGTTCATCATTAAGACGGTAATGCACAAGGAGGCAGAGTTTTTGCAGAAGCTTCTTCCTGGATATTACATGGTGAGTTGCTGTACTTTGATACAGTTCAAATTAGTGGTCAACCGATATGTCCGATATCTCGAAAGTGGAGTGCATATATTATACAACACATATGTATCGCATGATATTGTGCAGTCTAATAATAGAATATGAATATGTAGCCTAGTGGTGGGCTAATATTTACAGCAAAATATCCACCTGAAAATAATTATCGGTATCGGCAAGAATGCTTGGTATAGAATTAGTGATGTGCTTTTCAGTCCCCAATATAATATATAGAGAGTAAATTAGCTGATAGTTAATATAATGCTGATAAATATGAAGCAGTATATCTATTCTATATTTAATATTAAGCCTATATTGGAACTATCGGCTATATATCAGCCTGACCGATATATCGGTATATCACTGAAGCAGACCTTTATGCATTTTTCAGCAGCAGTTTAAGCTAGGATAAACTATACTGTTTATGTTGCATTGTTAAACGTTCTGTATTTTTTGAGAAACAAGCTTTCTAGCCCATTATCACATGCTGTCACAAATCAACCGCCTGGTTAAACAACAACACTGCTGATTACCCAACAAGCTATTTTGAACTAATTTCTCCCCTGAGGCGATATGTCTACTATTTACCTGAATAACAAAACAAATGACACAATTAGCATGTATGCCGTGCCCGTTCCAACTTTCTGTCTCCAGTGGACCATTTCATTCCACAATATAAGTACTAAAGGCTTTGGTTTCCAAGAGAACATGAGGTTGTTGTTTTTTTTTATAGATGATTCGTAAATGGGTTCTCAGTGTCAGCAGAGTCTAACCAGCTACTGGCTTGGCTTGTTCCATTCATTCATCTGGAGCTAATGAGCCCATGAATGGTGATGGATCGGCTGTTGTTTAGCAACAATGCTGACCTTGGCCAGTTCGTGGTCTACAGAAACCTGGCTTGATTACTGTCTAGCTCTTTTTCCTCATTCTGTTTCTCTTCTTTGATCATATCCTGTAGGACATGACACCTGTGCGAAGGTGATGGGTGTCACAAAGCTTTTCTAGGTTGGATATACGCTTCATTGCTTTGCTTTTGTGTGGTGACTTTTAAGAGGATTTAAACTCCAAACTAATTGGAATCAGGTGGTTTTACTATGCTCTGGAACATTAACTGGCACAATGAATGTCATTGACTTATAAAAGGTGTTTTTGAGGTTGAAATGGAGTGTGTTGTCTGGAATGCAGAGAAACTAATAGCCTTTAACTTAATTTAATGCATAAATTCTTTTAATAAATGTGGATTAACAAAAGTGTGATTTGCATGCCATATACATTTTTTTTTTTATCCAAAACTGGGATTTTGTAATGATAAACAGTGCCATATTCACATGATTTAAAACTGTTATAAACTGTTTATTAAAAAAAATTATATTAATAATAATTTGCTATCATTTATGCATACAAAATAATGTAAAAGCTTTAATTTTGGGGTGAAATATTTCTTTAAAGGATAGATTAACTGGAAAAGGTAGACAATTTTGCTAAATATCTTATATCTTATAGCATTTCCGCGAGAGGAAAACGGATGTACATGGGAAGAAACGGGGCTACTCTTGCGCTCAATTCTCTCTCACCTGCTCGCGCGAACACTGTTTTGTCAGTCGTGGGGCGGGCCTTGGTATTTTAGCTACAACTAAACCACCCCCCCTCCCATCCGCCGCCTACGGCAATGACGATGCCATCGTCCATCACGATGTTTCACATTAGACATCATACGAAGCCAAATTGGCCGACATCGCCCAACCCTAATATAGAACTATTCCTTTAATAAATATAAAAATAGATTTTACAAAGCATGTAACCAACAAACACAAAATGTCCACATTCTTCGACAGATGTTTAGGTTGCTTATGCTTCGATCTTTGTTTATTTTGACTAAATCGCATTTGGTTTTGCGCATTTTCTACAGAACTTGAATCAGAATCCTCGCACCTTATTGCCCAAGTTCTTCGGGCTGTATTGTGTACAATCAGGCGGGAAGAACATTCGGATGGTGGTCATGAACAACGTTCTGCCCAGGGTGGTGCGCATGCACCTCAAATACGACCTGAAGGGGTCCACCTACAAGCGACGGGCCTCTAAAAAAGAGCGGGAAAAGGCGAGGCCCACTTTCAAAGACCTTGATTTCATGCAGGACATACCAGAGGGTCTCATGCTGGATACAGACACTTACAACGCTCTGGTCAAGACGCTACAGAGAGACTGTTTGGTAAGTTCTCCATAGTGTCCTGCTGTCTAAAGCCATTCAGGACGAATATTAATGTGTTTTTGGTGTATAGGTCTTGGAAAGCTTTAAGATTATGGATTATAGTTTGCTGCTGGGAGTTCACAATATCGATCAGGCGGAGAAAGAGCAGCAGATGGAGGGATCTCAGGGCAACAGTGATGAAAAGAGGCCGCTGGCACAGAAAGCGCTCTACTCCACTGCCATGGAGTCCATACAGGGAGCGTCGGCCTGTGGAGAGGACATTGACACCGAGGACACGTGAGTTGCCAAAATTAGTCCATGTTTTTGACATATACTTTTTATATTTTAAAGGATATGTGATGCATTTTCAGGAATGTAACAGGAATGCGTCTACAAATTTAAATGCTAAATTAAAATTTTTATTTTCGTTTAAAAATGTTTGGAATCTTTACAGAATGAATTCCCATAATGTTAGTTATCCTGTTTCATCTGGAAATGCATTTATGGAAGATAAAGGATTGCAAACATCAAATTGTTGCCTTTTTTTGTTTGTTTTGTTTTTATATATATATATATATATTTTTTTTTTTTGTACTTTATTGGTCCGTTTCCTTATCTTTTTTTCTTTCTCATTAAAGAAATGCTTTTCAGCATTTTTGTCCAAATAAATTTGAATCAAATGGGATTTTTGTTTTTCTTTATACAAAAAGGGTTGAATTTGTGTTTGTAATCTTTATCAAACTTGCATAAAATATATGGTCCTGTTAGCAAATTCATATTGACTAACCAAAAAAATACAGCTTTGTTAGGGTTTTTATTCTGTTTACATGTTTTAAATATTTGTTTTGTTTTGTATCTATTGAGACTTTAGATTTTAGACTTTTTTAAGATTTAGCTAACTTTGGGAAAGATTTTTCAGCATGTCTCATGTCCCATTAGAGATTGTGTATTCATCTGCAAATACGTCACATTATAGAAGTAAACAACCTACAAACAACAAATTCATGTTTACTAACCAAAAGGTGAACAAAAACAGTTTTGTTTGTGTTTTATCTTATTTTCACTTCATTTTTCTTTATTCACTTTATTTAATGTTTATGTAAACACAGATTTTTAGAAGTGAACAAAGATTATTTGTTGTGTTTGGTTTTTTGATTTGTGTTTTCTCCGTTTTAATCTTAATTTATTTTAATGCTTGTTAGCTGTTTTTCATCTTTTTAAATTAGCACTGTTGCAATTTTATTCCCACAGATCTACCTACGCATTTCATTTCACTATTGAGCAAGGTTTAAACTAGACTTTCCTAGTTATTTATTTTTATTTTTATGTTTTTTTGCCTGTCAGTATGGGTGGTATTCCTGCAGTCAATGGAAAAGGGGAGCGTCTGTTACTCTACATCGGAATAATCGACATCTTGCAGTCTTACAGGTGCTTGCGTCAATCTCTCCGACTCATGCCACTTACTATTTACATCAAGAAGTGTGTGATTCATTTCTGCCAGTATGATTTAGAAGCACTGTGGAAATAGCTTTATTCATTTTCTCTTCAGGTTAATAAAGAAATTGGAGCATACGTGGAAGGCTCTAGTCCATGACGGGGTAAGAAATACACTGAATTAACTATTATCTAGAAAAGACCTTCTGAAATACATCACTGTTCATTGCAAGACGCTCCATTTCATCACATTGGAAGAAAAGCTTTGGCCAAGTTGACATCCAGCTGTGTTTTCAGACTCTGTGGTCTCCGACCTTCGGTGCAATTCCTCATACTTCCTTCATTTTCATATTAATAAAGCATGATCTGCTGCGGTACATTAGCATGAATGGGGTTTAGTGAGAATTACAGGGTTTTGGAGGAAATGCTTGGAAAATATGCACTAATTTGGGGCTGTTTTTCTCAGAGGATGTGCTAATTGTGCTATTGCTGGATATGCATATACCACACACACACACACTCGTTCACACACTCTCAGCTCAGCTGTGAATAAAGGAGATTTCTCCAACCCTGCCTATGACGCAACAGTCTACCGCATACTGCCAATGGTTCACGGTTCATTTGCATGCTAATTATGTTATTTATAGATCTTGATTGCGTCAGCTGGAGGTGACAGATAGAGTATATGTTACCTAAAGGCTGACTGGTTGACTCCAGGAATGATGGATGTTAAACTGGAAACTGACATTAAAAATATGTCAATATGATTTTAATTGGCACTTCACCTGTACAGTTGAGCATATGCATAATATATATTGTAAATGAATGCATGTTTATGTGTCATTTATATGTGTGAAGTAAACAAATGTGACAGGTTCAGTGCTAGTTAAGCAATAGTTCTGGCACAAATTGATTTTTTTCTTTTTTTTTTTTGATTTAAAGTCTGCATGAAGATTATTAGGTCTAAAACAATGTTTTGTCAACTGGAATAAGTCAGCTGCAGCGTTTCAGAGTAATTGGGATGGTTCTTCTGATCCTTCTTGCTTTTTTCATTCTTTTAGGACACCGTGTCTGTTCACAGACCGTCTTTCTATGCAGACCGGTTCTTCAGATTCATGAGCACTACTGTTTTCAGAAAGACTTCCTGTGAGTTGAACTTGCTCTGTTTTGTATATTAATTCCATATTCTGCATTAAAAGTTAGCGATGAAGTGATATTAAATGTACAGCAGGAATATGGATATTCAATATATAGTCATACTGTATGATTTGCTAGAGATTACATTTTTAACACTGTTTTTAAATTATATGAAAAAAAAATAAGAATAAATCAAAGGTATGTACAAATATAAAAAACTATTTAAAATATATATATTTTATTTAAAAAAAGCACTAAACTAAATTGAAACTGAAATTATAATATAAAATTAGACCTAATTTAAAATTGTAACAAATAGTTAAATAATAAAAAGTAATTATTTCTATAATAGTATAGTAATAATACTAAAATAGCACTATATAAAAAAGCTAAACGTGAACATGGGCTGTAAAACAGACAAAAGTATTTAAGATTCAATATAAGTGATCAAATTAGAACAGTTAGATATTGACAAAGATAATATGAATTTAAAAATGAGCATATACAAGTAAATATCTGGCATTGGTCGATTTTAATAAGGTGATTTAAAGATTAATTTCAAGTTAGAAGCATTAGATAATAGTTAAGGTAGTCTACATTTTTAAAAAGGAAATGAGCATGTACAAGTAAATGTCTGGTATCCATCCATTTTTGTTTTTAAATTAAAAAGGTATTTTAAAAATAACGGCCCAGGGAAATCCTAATCTTAACCCTTCTACTGAAAATTTGCGTTCATGATATTGAACTTATATGATTACTAAAGTGCTTATTTTTTCAGCACTGAAATCCTCTCCATCAAAGAGGGGTCGTGGGGGCCTGGCTGCGGCCAAATACAGCGGTCCCGGGGCGGCCTGGTCGGCCAGCCAGCTACCGTTTGTAAGAGACGAAAACATCTATGACCTGAGAGGAGCCCGTAGCTTCCCCACGTTTGAAGATGATGGTAAATATATACAAAGTATCTTCTTCGTTTATAACCGTGAGAACTTAATGGCTTTAGTCACATTTAAATCCGGTTTCAGGTCGGGCAGATGTGCTTCCCTGCACCCCTCCCTCATTCGAGGAGGCCACCACAGCCTCCATCGCCACCACGCTCTCCTCCACCACCTCCCTTTCCATCCCAGAACGCTCCCCGTCGGACACCTCCGAACACCCGCGCTACAGGTAACGCCCCGTCTGGCGCTCTGTAATATTGCCGAGTCTCGACCTTAGCAGGTACAATAAACCTCCTGTTTTCTTCAATACAGGAGGCACACCAAGTCCAGCCATGAAGAAACGTAAGTAAAGCACACTGGTCTGAAGTCGTATGATAGTTTTGTGACTAAAATGACCGAGTTTGCTGCATTAGCAGACTTGTTTATTTGTCTTGGGTTTGATCTTCTTCTCAATGAACGGAGAACAGGTAGTTATGTACTTCATGTGGTTTAGTTGAGCCCTCTGCTGGTCTTGTTGTAGAATGCAGGATGAGGACCAGCAAACCATCACAGTGGAGGTGGAAGTGGAGGGACGTTACGACAGCGAACCTACCCTCGTGGCTCCCCAGGTATCACCGGAGATCAGGTAGGCACTCAAAAACTGAAAATTTGCTTTCAAGTACTATTTAGTGTTCACCTACGAAAGGCAGATATTGTTGGACGTATTGGGAATGAAATGTAATGGAGTTAAGACCAAGCAAATAAAATATAATGCAAATGCATTACCGCTAAATCCAAAGCAGTGCGGATGTAAGATCTGGGGTCTCCTGGGAATGAGGAATTAGATGTGCTCCATTCAGCTGAGCTCACCTGCTGTAGCTCTTCATAGTGATGGGAAAATGACACCATGGTAACTGCCACAGAGGAGCGTAACCAAACAGGAAGCGCTTAATCACACTGGCAAAAAGTACTCAGATGTTTTTGTATTAGTCAGGACAATTGGCAATATATCCAGGTATTTAATTTCTGTAACCTGAAAGTATAATTACATTTATTCGTTCTTTATTTAAATAGCATTTATTTATTAGAAAAGATGTTATCTCGTTTCACAGCGAAACGAGTGACGTTTGAACCTTGGAAGATATTTTGAAGAACGTTAATGCCGCACACCTCCATAGAAATAGCGTAGCATTAAATCAAACTAAAACTATTAAAAATAACAGTTTTCGGGGGGTTTTGATTGAGCTAAAATAATAAAAAGTGCAGTAAAATAATTTTCAAAAGGATATATTAGTTGAAAAGTTAAAAACAAAATTTTTTTAAAACAAATGAGAAAGAAATTAGCACATTAAAGTGCTAAACTTATTAAATTAGTGTGTGATTAATCACATCCAAAAGAAACATTTTTGTTTACATAATGTATGAGTGTGTACTGTTTATGTATATATGTATATGTATATTGTATATGTATATATGTATATTATGTATATATAAATACAAACACACTAAGAAAAATGTTTCAATTGTAATATAGTTATTTATATCATAAAATAAAATATATTAGTAAATATTTTCGTAATTATGCACTGTAGTATGTGTGTGTGTGTTTATATACGTAATAAATACAGTACACACAGATATATTATATAAACAAACACTTTTATTTTGGATGTGATTAATCACGGCTAATCGTCTGATATCACTAATTGAAATATATAAAAATTATAAAAATGCCGAAAGCGCTTAACAAATTTATTAAAATGTTAGCAAAAATGTAAACGATACCTGAAAACATATAAATAAACCTTCATTCAAAATATGAATAGAAATGTAAATGTCTACAAATAATACAACCGAAGTATACTGTATAGTTACTATGAACAAAAAAGTGGCCCATATGTAGCCTCTGTATTTCAACTTTCAAGTCATTTAATCATTTTACAGTGTATTGACAGCAAATATCTTTATTGGGTTTTTTTGTCTCTTCCTTGTGTATAGTGAAGCTGCAGAGACGTTTCTAGAAGCCTCGTCCTCCTCCGTCCCGGCGAGCCCCAGGATAGTGGTGGAGTCTGACGGAGGCAGTCAGGCCTCAGGCTGTACGAGCCGTGCCTCTGTGGACGAGGATGATGATGTGCCAATTACTGACATTTATTTTGTAAGCCCTTCACTCCTCTGATCTATAAATACAGAGTAAGATCCACCCAAAGTCAAAGCATAATCAGACGAGTATGCACTGCACAATATAATTCTTAATCTGAATTTTTTTTGGTCTTGCTTTCCAATTAAAGTATCTAAACTTATGCTTAACTGTCATGTAAAACATCATTTCTTTTTGGGGTTAAATGCTGTTGACAGACTTGAGATTCATCCAGTAGTGCCATTGTTTCATTACTGGTAACTAAAGGAAACATCTCCAATACTAGACAGGATCTCACAGAGATTTGTCTGTGGGGTGGGTGTTAGGAGCTCCGCTGGGTGCATGACTTCTGCTAGACCCAGTCCTCTTGTTCATTGCTAAATGCTGAGAATATCATTGTATGTGTTCATTTTGAATAACACCAGTACAATAGAAACACTGAATGACATCCACAGGGATGTCTCCGAGGACAAACTGAGAAATGGCCGTCATTATCAGTTGTTAAACTCAGTCGTGAGCTGAACAGAGGCCTAGAGACCCACAAGCGCCACCTCTTGAATTATTCATCCATTAACTCCCTGCGCCAGCTGCTCCGTCACTCTTTCCTCTTATTAATGGACCTGTCAGTTTTTTCATTTATCGACCGCTAAACAGCTCTCCATCTCTTTGACTTTTTCATTACCTTTCTGCCATCATTCATCGTCTGCCGTCTCTGTTTGTTCATATCTCCTTTGTAAGTTCTCTGACGGCAGCGTCTGTGTTTGTCAGCCCGTCACACACAGAAGAAGGCACGCTGTAAGTCTTATAGCTGAACCACTTGAAACTAGTTGTAGAGGTAGTTTTAGAAATAATCAGAGCAAGTTAGACCCTTGACTGTTAGAATTACACAGGCTGTTGTTGCTGTACCTTTAAGATTTCTGTATGCAAACGAACCAACACCAGATATAAATATATTTTATCTAGTTTCCAAGGCAACATTTTTCCTTTTCATTTAGTGTAACCCGATGTCGTAAAATATAATTTGTTTTGGTAACAAAAAAAATGAAAGGACAAAAACGTACAATAAAAAATTTAATACTTGAAGGACAAAAAAAACATTCAAAATGTTAATCAAAAAATATAATAAAATAACACTGCCTAGTATTTTTAATGTAATTTTCCATTATTGTCCCCTTCAGAAAATATATTTCTATTTTTTAGTCTTTGTTCCTGGTCTTATAGTGCAGGAGATAATAGTGCACTATATTAATAATATTGATTAAAAATAATAAAAAGTAATATTTGTAATAATATATAATAATACTATATTTTATAGTCTTTAATTAAAACATTATAGTTCCTGTAGAATTGAAATGAACAGCTTTTCTTGTCTGCTGATGTAATCGAGGCCATGTGGGCGGGGACAAATACTAGTAGCCAATAATATCAGTGCTTGCTTTTTGCTTTCCAATCAGATCCTGGTGGATAAAATGAAGTCAAACCCTTCAGTATTTTGTTTATTTGTTCCAAATGGAAAAAATACTTAATATGATGTGTAAATAAAAAGTGTTGCGAGAGTTTTATTACGCTGTCTTTATAAAATCTCTTATTGGTGATTGTTTTTCTTTCGCTTCACTTCCTTTGCATTCAAAGTTTCTCTTCGTTTACTAACCAGATTACAGCTTTTATTAATTAAAAAAAATCTTTCGAAACAATTCCAAAAATTGCGCATTGTACATCAACTAATACTTTTCCCGCCTTATTGCCGCTCACAATGACCCTTGTACTAATGTCTTTCTTACCACAGCTTTTCTGATATTCCTCACTCTTGTCTTCCTCTCTTTCTTCCTCCGTGTATTTCGCCGTCTCTGTCTCCACTCTTTCTGGCGCCCTCTGCTGTCTGGCTTTTGTAAAAGCAGCCTCCAGAAGACAAAAGCTGGGTATATTCTCCTCTGCACTTCAGCTCAGGGCCTAAAACCCTGGCAGAGGATGAAGGGGAGAGTGAAACAGTAAGTGCACGCTTTGCTGTAGTTCGCGATTTTCAATGTCGACGATCCATCGTCTGTTATTCCTTGCATATTAATTGCATAAACTTTAATGTGTCCCTACAGTAATCAGACCTCAGGAAAGAGGGGCAGCTACGAGGTTCGGACTCTTCAGACGTCCGGGAAGCTCTACTGGGCGAACTTTTTTTGCAACTTAAGTGTAATTTTCATCGTCCTTTCACCCATTCCATAAACAACACCAAGCAAGTAGTAATACCAATGTCCAGACGTATTTATGAGTAATAATAAGAATATTTATGTTTAATTATTATTTTTTTGATTGTTTTGTGTTTCATTTATTGTCTAATTTACATACTGTGAATGTGTTTTCCGATTTGACTCAAGACTTTTCCCAAGTAGGTTATTATTATTTAACTTTTTTAAGGGGATGTTAAGTTATTAATGCGACTTTGATTATTAGGCAGCGTTGTTTGTTTCATAACTGTCGCAGTTGCTATATATATTTATATATATATATATATATATATACACACAAATTTGGTTTGTTTTTTTAATTTTTATTGGTTCTTCAGAAAAATATCTCGCCAGCAATAGTGTTCATGTTTCAGAGTTAAAAAATCCCAACAAGATGTGCTGAATTTGGCAATAACCAAAGTCCAATATTATTATTTTTTAATTAAATTTAATTTTAATGTTAAAAATAGGACTGATAACAGCTGCTGGATGTTATAAAGAAGTACATTTTCGGATCTTTATATTCTTGTTTTGGCTCATTTTTACACATTGTGGTTATTTAAATTTGTTCCACAGATTTTCCCGCCAAAAAAAAACAATACAAAGTCATCTTGGCCTGGTTATTAAAAGACATGTTAAACTGAAAGACGGGACCAAACTTATTATGTGGGAGGCCAAATATGTAAAACAACGTGTTACCATGATCGCAATCAGAAAAATTCAAGTTAAAACATTAAAGTTTAAATCCACATGTATAGAATTTGTGTGTCTGCCTATGCATTGAGCGTGTTTGTGGTTTTGAGTAAGCGAGCGTCTCATTTTACTATGGAAGTGTGCAACACTGATTCTTATAATGTGCAGTGGCCAGTTGCTATTGCTGTATCCAAAATAAAGGCACTACTGCAGTAATAGATTTGTAAAGTGTAGCACACATATTTTGGTTGCCTTAATTATTTTTTTTGCCAACCTAAATCCTATTGTAGTTGTATACTATTCACTGATTCAGACTTTCGTTCTGGTTCACCAATGATAGTGTCTTAGAGAATTTGTATATAGATCTTTAAATACATATAAATTCTATTTTAAATGTTATTTGAAGGTTTCTTTTGTATTTTATTTTGCACAAGTGGCTTGCGAAAGGTGTCCACACAAACCCACCTATTCTTCCAGTGTCGAGGATGTTGTCTTGTGTTTGACTGTTTTGGGGTTTTTGTATCGTGTGTACACTTTACAGATGGGATTGTAAAGTCTATACAAAGACATACAACTGTATCAATCGCTTACTCTTCCAGCAGTTGAGCTGTGTTTGCGTGTGCGTGTATGTGTGTGTGTGTGGTCAAAAAAAGCTGTGTGCCCCCCTAAATAGCAAAAGAGCATGATGAAATGTGAATTTATTGACATTGATGTACAGCATAGACATTTATCTCTATGGAAAGACCACAACCAATGGACCGATGTGTGTACGTTTGTTCAGATCCTTAAATAAATACAACTCATGGACTTTTTTTTTTTTAGTTCTTGTATCATTAAATGAGTATAAAAAGGCAACAATGATCTTTGGTTTTGATGTGGTGGTATTAAATTTGAAAACCACATTTTGAATTTAATGCAAGCACAAACAATGATTTATCGCAGTACTTGTTTTGTGTGTGATTATGCAGTATTTCATAAATGTCATGAAGTGAATTACGAATGTTGATTCGTATTTGACAGGCCACAGTGGAAACCTGCAATTTCTGCATTTTTCACAATTCAGTCAATCGATTCTTAAGGTGAACTATAACTATTACTAAGGTATAATTCAGGGCCGGCCCGTGGCATAGGCAGTACAGGCAAATGCTAAGGGCGCCGTACATCTAGGGGGCGCCAGAAATGGAGGAAGGGGAAAAAAAGTGTCACTTCCACTTAAAACTAGTTGGTATTATTACTTTAGAAAGGAATATGCCCACATTCATTTTACTGCATAGCAAAGCCTACTAAAGTAGTAGTTGCAATAATAGCAATAATGATATAGCCTGCCTAAGATGCCCCCCCACCCTCTTCTGAATATTCAGACTTTAATGAACACAATGCTCATCTTTTGATGAGTCAACAAGTTCATGTCAAAAACGTCCTAAACTGTCTGGTGCCCAGGGGAGGAAAAAAAGAAAAGAGGAAAAACGCGACAATGTAATGGTAAAGATGATGTTAATTTATATTATTTTGCTGTTATTATTATATTATTTGATTTATAACGAAAGTGGCTTGTGTGCGTGCTCACATAAGACTTGCATTTAAAAGTAGACACTTCAAGCTTTCTATAGATATGTGTCTCATGTCTGTGT
>JAUMHP010000079.1:5813511-5826046 GCA_032361065.1 Enteromius trimaculatus | reverse complement strand
CCCCCCCCCCCCCCCCACTTTATCTTTATGCAGTGTTAACCACAAGATACACTCACCTCTTTGACCTTGAGAGGACGCCCATTCATGACATGTTTGTTGACTTTCTCTACTGCCTTTTTCATGAGCTCTTCAGTTCTGAACTCAACCACCCTATTTAAACAAACAAACAAAGATTGTTACAAAGAGTTGCCCAAAAGCTACAAATAATCAATCTATGGTCTAAATGATACTTACGCACAACCCTTTGTTCAGTCAGCGATCAGCCAGGAAGAACGAACAAACAAAACCGGAACGCAAAAAAGACAATTACACAAAGGCCACAAGAAATCACAGACAACTGACTCAGAAAAAAACACTTCAGACACGCTAAATTGATAAAGAATATTCATATAATACTTCTCTGTGGTGTTCAACGGTTAACAAATTACATTCAAACTCAAAATGGCTGACAGGATTAATTGACGACCAGAATACACAAGCTGCCCTCAGTTCCAATTACTCCATTTCGGTTATTATCCCACTACTTGAGACGCTCATCAAATCATTGACGCCATGTTTAGTTACTGAACACCACCTGAAGTCCAATAATGAGACTCGCAGTGCAAAGATAAAATGCTACCTCTTAAACACACAAGAACCAGAATTACTATATAGCTGGGAAACGATCCCTGCGGTTCCACTCAGAACCGCAGTCGGCGTCCGTTTTTGTTCAAATGCCACCCAAGACGACACTTTTTGAACTCTCAACCCAGTCCTGAACATCCCACATTAAAATCTAAGAGTACATGTAAGAACTCAAGCGGACAAATGGAGGTTCGTCTCTTGCACTTACCCTTGATTTGCCTTCTCCGTCCATTAAGTGTTCCACGTACGTTACCTCACCCACTACAAACCAGATTCCAGACGACACACACCAAGGGGAGAGAAGCCGAGAGAACAATTGGGGTTTAGAGCAGACACAAACGGGGGGACGGTGAGAGTGAGCTCGGCCTGCGAGTCCAGAGCCTCCTCCCCCAGCACCTCAGCAGCACAAATTCTGGTACAGGTCTACAAGAAGCAAGCTGTAAAAGTGTACTGAGGTGAACTTCTTAAGCTGTCCTTGCTGGGAACCTCAACATCCAAGACTGACCAAAAGGATTTGACCTCCCGAGCCATCGAAAATTGGATGAATTGTCAACTATGGCCTTTGTTGGTAAGGTTAGCAAGTCTTCGGCTACCTCCAAAACATTCGACACAACTAAACCGTATCATTAGGGCAAAAAAATAATAATAAAAATAAAGTTACTGAATAAAAAGAGCGAAACCTATGTTGTAAAATAAATGGTTTGACGTTACAGAAACCGAAACCCTAGTCCACCTGGAACCAACTTGGCTTCCCAACTAAACAATTGGACTCTTGAATTTAATCGATTAGCCAAACCAGCTCCACACGTCCAGTTGGATGAACACTCAAGAATAGAATTAGATGAGACTGCAAACCCAAACCAGGTCTAGTCTAGTTTGGTCAAAAACTACCTCGAAGAACCACCTGGCATTTCTCCAGCAAGATAAAACAAGGACCAGCTTAAGAAGCTGCTTTACTCTGTAGACCTGTACCCCCAGAAATCAATCACATCCATTTTTAAGGGCACAATAATGAAGATCAGCAGCAACAACATTCACTCTGGCATTCACCTAAAAAAGAAAATGCAATTTAATTCTACAGGCAACAATATCCACATGAAATTCCCCATGCGTACGAAACTTTAGGCATGGTGGGGCTGCTACACATGGATAGGGAAAATGTGACCACTCATATTGTACTAAAATACCAACAGGTTAGGGTGGAATAAATAAAAAAAAAACTACATACTTTCTCCAAAGCCAAAAAGAGACCGAATGATGGCATCAGATTCGTATAAATGGATTAGACTCGGTGTGTACGTGCATTTCGCACAATTTTAAAGTGCCATCCACCAACATTAGCAAGCTTGAATTATTAAATCGTTTTCCACAACAGACAAGACACTTTTCCAACAGACCACTTCCCCATGATGGGATGTTTATCCTCGGACCTAAAGCAACTGAGTAGGTGGCCACCTTCCAAACCCCAAAAAACTAAAAAAAAATAAAGCTCCATGGCTCTATGCTAACCTAGGATGTGCAGCTAAACACGACGAAAACGTACCTTTTTCCTTCATGAGATCTTTTAGAGTTTGCCATTTAACATCGTAGGGAATGTTGCTGACAAACACACGGTATCTCTTGTTGGGGTTCCCGTAAGGTTCAAAGCGGCCTCCGCCACCACGTTTCTGGGGCCTCTCCTTTCTCGACTCATGGTTGGACTTGCCATTTACCGCATTTCTGCATTGAAGAGGGAAAGGAAAATAAAATAAAATCATGCAATTCAATACATGTTATCCCACCCAACGAGAAAATCATGCAATCATGCTTGATAGAAGTACATTTCGGCTAGTCGTTCTCCGAGTGTACATTTCACAAACCCTGCTACCAAAACGTAAATGGTATAAAAGGCAGATTTTTCTACTTTATTTTACATCGATACGATTAAATGTAAAGTTAAGAATGCATAATAGGTTTGAAAATTTACCAAGTAGTAGTAAAAAAAAAAAAAATTCATAATTAAAGAAATTGTAGAAACTGTTGCAAAACGTTACATTTTTATCCATGCATAATATAAAATCTTTAAGACGAACAAATTAAAGTGTGTTATAGGTTGATTTTCTATTTGCTCATCAAGGTTTGAATTTTCTTAAACCGTCTTAATAAAATTTAGTACACGCAAACGTTACATATGTTCTATATTTAGCTAATAAAATGCATTTTTAATGTGTAACGGGGTTGAATATTTCAATATTACACAGCCACTCTAGCCAGGCAGAGAATAAATGTTTTTGTAATAACTAAGATGGGAAAAACAACTTTAACATTACATTAACAAATCATTTCCCAGCTGTAACTTGAGTAACAGGGTTGAGTTCGCACTTTGAAGCTACCTTCACTTTTTATTCCACCGTCCCCCGCCCAAAAAAAAAAAAAAAATTGGACAAACAGGTTTTCTTCATTCAAAAATAAATAATCTGTGTTTACGTTATTTGTTAGATGTTAACATCTAAAACAAGAAATTCGTGGTTTCCAATGGGCAGGAAACTGACCAAACGTGCAACAAACTAGGCCTCAGCAAACAAAGGACACTCAATCTAGATGTGTTGCGTAACAAACAAACAAAAAAGTCGTTCAAATCTCGTCTACGCGTTTTATTTTGTGTATTAGGCACATTTCACGCACGCTGTTCCCATGGCTCGTTTCCTCCCATTGTGAATCCAACGACTCTTTGTTTCGTTGAGACACAAACCAAACAAACGAGTTCGTCCTTTAACGCTCACATTTGACTGAAACCCATCCACCCGTGGTAAAAACACATCATGCACATAAAACATCACTGCTTTAACCGTATAAATTAGCTAAATGTGCAATAGACAGCATGAAGTTGACGGGTTACCCTTGTTCTTGTTTCTCTGGCTTCTCGGATTTAACCTCAGACGACATTTTGCCTTCAGATATTCGCCGTCGTCCTCCGTTTTCAGATTAAACCGTCCTAAACCACGCAGACCAGGTCTAGATGCAGATAAAAACGAGTTTACAGTCGTAAAATCAACGAGGGTCGCCGCTCGGTCGAGTTGTTGTGCCGTTGCGTCGTCACTACCGCGAAAACTGTTCAGTCGCTGCAAAGTCCTTCGCCTGGTGAAATGGCGGAGACGCTGAAACCGCGAAGCTGATATTGGAAGAGACGAGAGGCATGATGGGAAACAACGTGTGACGCATTCTAGTTTAAAATTCTCAGGTGGCCAGTTAACACAGGATATCTTTGCGCTTCGCTGCAGTTGTTATTGTAACTATCGTATTATGACTTAAGTTAATTCGAAAACAGATTTCAGCCTTCATATTTGGTTTTCTGAACGTGTATATTAAAGATTACGTGTTTAATTTTACATTCTGAACAAAGAGACAGAAACTAGTCCCTTATTTTCACCACATTTTGAAAATAAGTTAATTTAATAACTGTTAAGTCAATTAATACATAGATTCTACTTAATTCTGGTGAGTTTTACTTAAAACTATAGCAGTAAATTTTAGTGCAAATTGTTACGAGGATTTTATTATTTTTATTTTATAGTTATTTTTTTCCAGTGTACACTTTGGTGGGAAATTTAATTTGAATTCCAATTCATCTAATTTGATTTAAAATCTCTCTCTCTCTCTCTCTCTCTATATATATATATACACACACACAAATATATTAATTCTAATTGAGGCTTTTTAAATTCTGTTAATATAATATTAAAATGCTGTAAAAGCCCACACCAGGTAATTAAAAGACTGTAAAGATAATTGTGACTTCATATTTTACAATTCAGACATTGTTTTTTGTAATTCTGAGACATTTCCATTGCAATTACGAGTTTACATCCCACAACGTCAAATAATTGTGAGTTTATATCTCAGAATTTGTAAGAAACTCAGTTTCATTCATTTATTTATTTTTTGTTTTAAAAGCAGACTTCCATAAGCGCAGAGCTTCAGCTCATAACAAATTTCTATTTCTGAAATTGTGAAACCTCTCGTATAAAGAACAACAGCACAGTTACCAGGACCCAGAGCATCATTTTTAATTTGCTTTGCACACTTTTCTTGGCTGATTTCAAGCACCAACATATTTTGGTGAGGACATTACAGACATCGTTCTCTTAGCCACTGCACAACATAAACATTGTAGTATTTCAAAAGTTCAGAGTGATAAAAATCCTGTGCTCGATGACTAAATAAAATCAAAACGAAGCAAAATAATACATACATGAATACATTAAAACCCACACACTGGCAAAATTAGAGATATTTAAACTGAATCAACAAACTGTGTGAACGTGTGTACAGACTTGGAAATGCCAATTTATTCCCCTCGGATGTGTTCCATTCTAAATTAGTGAAAGTGCCATTGTATTTAAATAAGAACGCATGCACTGGAGGAACAGAGAGGCTTCGGTTTTTATTAACATCATCATTTGAGCTGCTGAACTGCTCTTGCAGTGTTGCATATTGTGGCCAGCTCGTTGGCATCCACTGCAAGTTAAAAACACAAAATAAACAATAAAACCATGAGTTCAACATTGTCCCTCTCCTGTAGTCCTTCATATGCAACAACATCTACATCTATGTATATATCATACATGTATTGTTAAGGTTATAGGTAAGAATTGCATTGTAATATTTTTTGAAATTGCACTCTCGATGTATTACCCTACATTGCAAAATAACCAAGGAATGGCCTAAAAAGTGAAGAAAGCAGGTGGAAGCACAACAACGAGACAGCATTCCTCAAGTTAGCATTAAGCTCATAAATTTACCCCCCGTTGGTGATCCGACATCACTATTTTGAAATAATGAAGGTTCAAATCGGCAACCTCTTTCCGTAAAAACACTGAACAATGGGAAAGACGATTATTATGATGATGGATTATTCCTAAAACTCTACAAAAATATCAAAATAATTATTAGTAACAAATAATGCCAACGTGTTTTGTGTATCTATTGCACAATTTTCTCCCCTTTAAATAAAGAATATATTTAGAGAGGAAAACCTTTTTTCCTTCCCGTCCTCCAATGTGAATTTAGCTGACGGGAGACGGCAGGTGGGATGAATTTGAGGGACAAACCTTTTATATGTTTGAATATCCAACTACATAAGCACCTTTTGGTTTCAAACACGCTCGTTTGTGGCGTGAACTACAAGCGTCTAAGCGCAAGCCGATCAGCTGCGTCCTTTAAAACAAGTGGTCAGCAAATAATCGACATTCGTGGGCCTGTCCGCTCCACACATACACACACACACATACATACATACATACATACATACATACAGAACCCTGGACCTACAGCACACAACACTTCTTAACAACAGACATCAGTTTATCTACACATTTACAAATGAGACGCATCAGAATTTACAATAAAGAATTCAAGGACCTACATATACGTTTTGTAAGCCTTAAAAGGACAGTTCGACCAAAATTTTACTTGTGCCATTATTTATTCACCCTCATGTTATTCCAAACTTAAAGCAAACTCGTAACAATGAAGACAAATGAAGACAAATGAAGAATTGTCAAAGATTTTTTTTCTAGAAAAAAGTCTGTGGCGTCTAGTAAAGTCATAAGCAGCCAAATTTTACGTGATGATTCACTGAAAGTCTTAAAATATAAAAACTAGGGACGGCAAATCAACCGAAATCTGAGCGCAAGTGAGATTTTAGAGATTTTTATTTCTTTCTGGTTATCGCACAAAACTATCGTATGGACTTGTAAAAGGGTGCATGTTTCTTATGAACCGCTTTCACTGCGATCGTAAAAAGAACTTAAAGTCACTACAAAGTGTCATTCTATGCGTTCTGGAAATGATTCGATTACAAAATTGTTCTATGATTAAAATAACAACAGCCAAGTTTGAAGTTTTATTTTTCTTCCATAAATAAAAACTAGGAGTGGCAAATCAACCAAAATCTGAAAGCAAGTGAACTTTTAGAGATTTAAAGATGATTACCATATTACATTCCAGTAATGATTCACCAAAATTCTCCTATTTTTACAAAGTCTGAAGTGACATTAGGGTGAATGAATAACAACCTTTTGCATTGTCAAGTGAACAATTCCCTCAGTGAACTTTACCGGCAAAAGTTTACGCAAATCTTTTCAAGACTTAGATCTTCTACGTCGAGTGCATAAGGCGCAAAAAGGTCCACATTAAGAGTGGAAAATGTGCAATTATTACAATACTGCCTATCCCATTCTCACCCTTTCAGACAGTACATAACTGCAGGGAACGAAAAGATCTGATGGTTGGTGTTCTGCAGTATCTTCTTGCACCAATTGGACACACAGCTAAAAGACGCTTTTGCCGAAATACTATAGTGTCATTCACGGACGACGGTTTCGTTACTGTTCTGGCAATGATGTTTAGCTTTACAATTACTTATTCCTCATCGGCTTGACCTGCATCTTCCATAAAGTAAACTGCTTCAAAATCCCAATATGCCATCCTCAACCTCGGGCATTTGATGCTATAAAGGAGCACGAAGAGCCAGAGTTTACAAAATGCATACTGTAAACACACATACACATTCTTCTTTAAACACTTACCTAAAAAAACGAAGGAAAAATGATTTCGAAAATGATTCAACAATGAACTGTAGAGGTCTGTTTGCATCTGCACTTATCACGACTCAACAACAACATAAAAAGTTGCCACATATTTGCATCCCAAAAGCGTACACATATCTACATTTGTTCAGCTCACATCTAGGCTACGTTGTCAGAAAGTGCTACGACTTTAAAACCACCGCATGCTGCTTTTTAGGTTGTTCGGAGACCGTTCGATTCGGAAAAACAGCCTTTGATCTGTACGCAAAATCGAAACCCAGGAACAGTCACCAATTTGATGAGATTTTCAAAATTAAATAGGCATGCATGAAAACCTGCGTGTGTTCAATGCAGAATCATGTCAATGGCGGCGTGTTATTGCACTCTTTTTTTCCGCCAACTTCCGGATGACCTTGAGCTTCCGCAGATATACATCAGCCTCCACATTCATTCCCCGGGCAAACAGCCCTGTAATACCCATGTCAATCGAAGCTTAGAGCTTACTTATTCACTTAGTGTGTATATATTTATACATTTATATCTTGACTAAATCGTAGAGGAGCCACAAGGACTAAGTTCGCTTAGGCATGACTCCGTCGGATTGAGATGGAAAGTACTTGAAGGTAGATGAGTAGAAAAACGATACATCGAAAACGAAAGAAAGGTTTGGTTTTAAGCTTCAGCAGCCATATGTACTTGAGTCATAATCCCTCGCCACTGTGCTCAAAGGAATCGTCTACACACGTAAGTTAGATTTCCGATTGTTTCAAATACAATGCATACCGAACAGTATGGGGCCTCAGCCTAGCTGTTTCAGCCCCAAATAAATAAAACAACACGCTTACAAAGGCTCCAAAAAAAATAAATGTAAAAGAGACTTGTGAAAAAAATTAAATAAATGAAGTGCTCACATATTTAGATAAAAAGGATTAAATAGAAAAGAATGCATCCAAAATGCCGCGGCTCTAGTTGACGACGCTGTGTCAAGAACCTGAAGCACGCTAATACCACCGCGATCGGGCCCCGCTTCCCGGTACCACGTCTCTCATACTATGGTCTCGTCTGCTGTCTTTTTCAGCAGCTTTGTGGAAAGCAAGGAATGCTGGGTAGAGTGTGCACGCTTGGTGTCGGGAATGAGCAAGCGGACTTTCTGATTGGTTCGTCTCCACTCTGAGTACAACTGACAGTGGTAGCGGAATGAGACCTGCAAAACAAGGAGATTTGTTCACATTTTTGGTTTAAGGAGCAGATTAAAATTTCATGAAGAACATGTCTGGGTGCCATTTCATGCCAAAGTAAGAAGAAAAACTACGAAATAAGATATTGCAAAGAATATTCCCTCCACTCTCCAATTCTTATTACCACAATATAAATGTACACTTTTTTTGTATTTAAATCAGCAAAAACTAAAGATGGCACAAGGAATATTAAAATAGTTAACCCCCTATTTTTCATTTAATGTTATAGTAAATTTTTTTTTTTTTTTTTTGTAGTATGGAAATAAAAAATAATATATTTTTAAAAATTACATTAATGAGAATGGGATTTTTTTTTTCATTATGTTTGCGAAAACAAGAGCTCTTTGCATTACAGTAATGAGATTACCAGTGAGATTGCATTACCAGTTTTTTTTTACTACTGCAGTGAGGAGGAGAGTTTAAACATTTATTAAAAAATAGCTGTCATGTTGTTAGTGAAGAAAATGTAGATTTTTTTTTTTTTTCAATGCAGGAATGAAAATTATTCTTTGTAATGGTAATGAGAAAGAGGTTTTGCATTACAGTTATTTCTTTTAAAGATTTGTTTTTGCCATTTTGTCATTTCTAGTATACAGAAAGTGTGAGATTGGGAGGCTATTAGGCTATTTGCTCCAACATTATTAACCATCTAACAATTTTTTTATTTTTTTTACCATTATTTAAATGGACATTGGGAAAGATTTCCACTTTCATTTCATTCTTGCACAAAACTATTGTATAGGCAATTTTTCTACAATTAAAATACCAGTAAAGTTTGGAGTGATATGAATGTGAGTAAATAATGTCTTTTTCATTGTCAGCCAACGATTCCTTCAGTAAACTTTATCACTAAAAGTTTGCGCAAATCACAAAAAAGACCTAGGACTTCCACAACAGGTCCACATTAAGAATAGCCAATATGCATACATTATAATATTACGATAATAAGTTTTTCTTTGTGTTACGTTAATGAGATTTAAACATATTTAACACAATGCATTATTTCATTTTTTTGTTTTGATTTTTGGAGTGAAATATGACCCACACATGTTCAGATAACTCTTTGTGTGATTCCCCAAAATACAGTTAAAGGAATAGTATACCCAAAAATAACCCAGGCTGTTTTGGTTCACCATTGACTTCCATAGTAGGAAAATACTATGGAAGTCAATGGTGACCCAAAAAAGCCTGGTTACAAACTTTCTTCAAAATATCTTCTTCTGTGTTCAGCAGAACAAAGAAATTCATACAGATTTGGAAGTACTCATGGGTGAGTAAATTATGACAGAACTTTGATTTATGGGTGAACTATTCCTTTAAGCATTCGGTTTTAAAATAAAAATGTAACTCTGCATTTGATGGACTGTAATACGGTACCAGTGTCCAGAGGACGTAGATGGTGAAGAGTGCGATGGTCAGAGCTATGAGGCCGACTGCCTCCAGGCGACTGTTGAAGTGCAGGTGGTCCTGTGCACCCCGTAGACACAGCCAGCCTGAGATGGCTGCCAAGGGCGTTATAAACAGGAAGCACACCATGTCACAGAACAGGGTGCGCTTCTCATTCCTGGGGCCTGGGTCCCTGAGCCACTGTTGAAAGATGGTGTCATTTTTAGTGATCAAGTACATATATACAGTTTTCCCGAACACAAATAATTAGATGTTATGACCAATAATCAATTTCACAGTCAACATTGTTAGTGTAGACCAGTTTGAACAATATTTCACCACTTCTACTTAATTTATCATCAGTATTGGGTCTACATATAAAAGTACTACTCAACCCTAAAGTCAATCTAAAATCTATTGTTTGGATAATATCTTAAATGAGAAATGTGTACCTAATCAATTAGTCATGACACAACAAAGATGAAAATTGATTAACAGACAAAAATACTGCAGAAATAATGACAGCGGTAATGATGCCCTTCGCTGTATTTGCTGAATATTAAATGTGATATTTGTTTCTTATCATTATTAGGATGTAACATATAAAAAGTCCTTGCAAACATGACGCAGATATTTGCTGCTGCATCTGTGGGTCTTTTACTACACCCAAACAGAAACAGAAAATGACAGATTTTGTGAAAAAAGAAAAAAAAAACTCCTTATGTATAAACTTGTGTATTTATTTTGTATTAATAAAGTGTATGTATTGTGTTTATTGAGTATTTGGTTTAATTAACTTATCCTCTGCATGTTTTATTTTTTCAGTTTGTTATATTTGACTTCTTATATGTTTGCTGTCGTGCATATAATGTTCCTCTATTTAATTACTGTTTTTCAATGTCTGTTCGTATTCTCTCCTTTCTTACATATTGTTATAAAGTGTCCTTGAGCACTGGAAATGCGTTATATAAATAAACATTATGATTACTAATAAAATCATATTATCAATTTAGTCTAATTTTTAAATGGTTATAACTTACTACATATTATCAAGCATCAAAACAACAGTTTAATACATCTAATTATATTTTCATGTAACAGAATGAGTGTCATATTTAACTTTTTTTCCTGATTAAAAAATAATTTACAGATGATGCACACTAAAATGTCATTCAATGTAACAATAATTTATTAATTTATTAAAAACCTTGTTAAGCATATTTAATACCAGTATCATTAGAAGACCTTAAAAAACGGTATTATTAAATTAAAACGAAATATTTCTAAAATTTCTATTTTTTTTCAAAAATTTCTATTATTTTTTTTTTTAACTTTTTCCTAAAATTTCCAAATTTTTTAAAATGTATTAAACTAAAATTAAAAGTTTGTAAGATCACTTTCTTTTATATTTTTTAATAAGAATACAGAATAAGTAATATATTTTATTATATATTACATTACATTACTGTGTTGATTGTTACATAAAAATGTTTGACTGAATGACAACTGAACATTATAATCGCCCACATTTTGATGTTATTTAAAGAAAAAAAAAACTTGCATTTACTTCGCTTTCTATTCAAACGCAATCGCTTATATAAATGTGATGCTAATGTCTCGTCTTTGACCGAAATATAATATTTATACCATGTAAGTGCACACAATAGCAAAGCGGGGCCGAGCCATGCAGACGAGGCTAAAGGCATTAACCTTTGTTACCTCTGTGAGCGGCCGGGGCCGGCGCTCTATGGTAAACTCAGTGTGGCACAGCTCACAGTAGCTGGTGTTAGACGAGGACAGCCACTTCTCCAAGCAGCTCTTGTGGACCGTGCCCAGTGTGCCTGTGCAGTCGCACGGGGAGAGAAGCCCCTCGCTGTTGCACACGTCTTGACCCTCGTGGCAGATCCGACAAATCGGCCGATCGCTAACAGAGAGAAGGAAATTAACAGCTTTGCCTTTAGGCATTTGGAATATATATATATAATATACTGAAGTTATCATTCAGGGTTGTCTACCTCTGGGTGCCCAGGGCTTTGATAACAGTAGATAGCAGACGTCCATCTTTGGCCGTGACCTGGGTGACATACTGGGCCCGGCGGCTGTCAGCCTCCTCCACGGTTTTGGACAGGGCAGCATTGCCAGTGCAGTCGCACAGGGAGCCTGGGAGGTGGCAGCACTCCCCTGTGGTCATTTCGGGGCCGTCCAGGAGGGCCGGGGGGGGCGGGGGAGCACCGAGGGGGAATCTGGGAGCAGCCTCGCTCCCACACCTCAAGTCACGAAGTCCCTACCACTGCAGGAGGAACGTTCACAAATGCTTACGTTAGAGAAATTTCGACAGCCAAAACGGTCAACCGTCAACTGGCGATGAAGCAATGCAGCACACAGAAGACAAAATGCCAACTCATGTGACCAACTGAAGCAGATGCAAATTCTGTGCAGGACATTTTCCAAATAACGTGGACTCACAGACCAAGGGTGATGTCATTCTGTATAAAGAACACGAAACAAATCTCACAAAGAATTTAGCCTTCACTCTAGGGCTGTGCAATATGGACAAAATCATCATATTGCGATTGCGATTTTGGCAACTGTTTTTGCTTTTTCAAACAAGCTTCATACATGCATTCTAAATGTATTCAGTGTAGGGCTGGGCGATATGTATCGTACGATATATTATGCGCATCTCATCAGTAAAGCCGGTTCTTTGATTAGCGCTAA